>OU964961.1:1452008-1494508 GCA_918808275.2 Dolichovespula sylvestris
ATACACACAATAATAATAATAATAATAATAATAATAATAATAATAATAATAATAATAATAATAATAATAATAATAATAATAATAATAATAATAATAATAATAGTAATAATAATAATAATAATAATAAAACGAATAAGAATATAATATTATTCTTTATATATTTTATTAGATTAAAATTTGACGACGTTATTATTATTAGAAGCTATTAGGAATTTATCCAATGCTTGTGGTGTCGCCCTTGACGTTTGCGATCGTGACAAAAAAAAAGAAGAAACAAATATATAAATAAACATACGATCGCGAAAGTTTTAAAGGTACTTGGTATCTTAACGAGTTCAATTTATCGAAGTATTTTAAAGATATAACACCTCCCTCCTATTACAAGTAAGGCGATCGAGAGATAAATATCATTTTTGTTCTCGTCCTTGCCGGGACATGCGCGGCTGCACCACAATTCTTCGCTCAACCAGGAACGATCTATAAGCATCCGGCCGTACTTTTAAACTCAGCGACGGAAAATACTTTGCCGTATCATCTTAAAAACGATTTTTATAAAAATCCACGTATCGCTATTGGACTCGCGAAGGAATCGTGATTCACTGATAAAGAAATGCAGGTAAAATTATGGGACAACGATTTTCTTTTCTTTTCTTTTTCTTCTTTAAATCGCATAAGAACAATAATTTCTCATAAAAAAACCTCTCTTCTCGGCCATGCGAAAGACGTAAGATATTAATTACAAAAACAAAAATGTCTCATCGTTCGATATAATTATTATTTATTCGCAGGTAATCGATCGCGACGGACAAAATACCGCGAGAAAAAATATTCGACGTTTTGCATAACGCTGGTCTTGCTCGTAAATAATAGTCTCAAGTTTATCTTATTGTAATTTTTCTAATGCTATAATACGACGAATATGACAAGTTCATATCGTAAAATAAGACGTTAGGCAAAAAAAATTCTCGTTGAACGGATGAATTAAAACATTCGGAATCTATCTTGTTTCTAATGTATTTATTTAGATCTGATCTTTTCTTTTCGTTTTCTGTTTCCTTTCTTTTTTTTCTTTAGATTTGTCTGTAGTGCGTCTCGCGTCCGTAGTTAATTAGTAAATTATACGAAACATCGTAACTGTTTTTTTTTTATATATAAAAGTTAGAATTTATTAAACGTATATAACGTTCCTACAAGGGCTGTGAACAAGAAAGATATTAATTATAAATCCGATGTTTTATTATGATCTTTTATAAAAAATTAACGCGTAAAAAAATAATTAATAAAGATAAAACTGAATCTTGCTTTACTTAATACTTACCGTAAGTGTAATAATGCTACTTTGTTACTAGTGTGTGTGTGTGTGTGTGTGTGTGTGTGTGTGTGTGTGTGTGTGTGTGTGTGTGTGTGTGTGTGTGTGTGTGTGTGTGTGTGGGTGGGTGGGTGTGTGTGTGTGTGTGTGTGTGTGTGTGTGTGTGTGTGTGTGTGTGTGTGTGTGTGTGTGTGTGTGTGTGTGTGTGTGTGTAAAAATATAATAAAAGTGATGTGATAAATTTATAAACGTATATAGATAAGATGTACTTAATTATATCGATTACTAACATATATATATATATGTATATATATACTATCGATTAATAGGGCGGTATCATTTGTTTTTCGACGAGGTTTCCGCGCTTTCTATTGCGCATGCGTCATTTTGTTTGTTAGAAAGGCATTTATATTAACAGTTATGCAAAATAATGGTTGCTTTGACTAGTGGATATTGCCAACAATGATAGGACTTTATCATTATTAACCTATTGATAGAAATTATTATTTAAATTAATTTCTATTATAGTTAAGTACAGATGCATCATACCGAATATCGTGCTCTATTCGATATTATCGGCGAAATATATTTGTGAATGTAAAAACAAAATACTTCCAAGTGACAAAAATTCAATCTACTTATAAATAAAAAGTTACCAACAGTTATAAACTTAAAGATGTTCCTAAACTAGGTGCCATTAATTGTAGCGTCCTTACGAAGCCAATATTTATTTAAAAAGGTTGTATATATTTTACTGTGATATATTTAACTTATATGACTATTTGAATATACGAACGTTTACTATTTTCGCCAACATAATGAGTTCCAACGCGTGCCACGATTTTTTATTGGAAAGAATTCATCATCCAGGAACTGTCTTTTAAACGAACCAGGAAAAACAGTAAGGATATTTACAGTTTTCTTTTTCTTTTTATAATTAATTTGAGTACGTTGAAATTATTAATTGTTATTATATTTCTTATTCTATTACTTAACTTTCAGTATAATTGCGGCAGGAGAAAAGAAAATCAAATACACTGTGTTAGTCTTACAGTATCTCGTCTGCACTGCAGTTTCTTCCGTAATGATCATGAAATATATGTTACAGATTTAGGACGTTCCAATGGTTTATTTGTAAATGAAATTAGACAAAAAGTTGGGCATATGGTTAAATTGAAAGATAATGATATTGGAATTGATTGCCAAAACGCGAAAGATAAAAATATTGACATGGTTATTTATAAATTACATTGAATCGTTAAAAACAAAACATCAACAGATAGGATGTATACTGCAATGGCTGAGTAGCTTCCGCGCAAAGATAGACCAACAGGAAGTACTGATAAATGCTGTCATTCTTGAAGTGTTTTGAAAATTTGAAATCTAAGTACGGTAATAAATGTCTGAAAAAGAATGATCTTAGTAAACGTAAAAAATCGTCTGAAATAAACAATGCAGAAGGTCCTTTGATACAGCCAGGTCCCTCAAATAAAACGAACGAATTGCAACCCGTAAAAGAAATTGAAATCTGTATGGATTTGTCCAATGACATTGATACAGAAATAGTACAACAAAACAAGAACAATAAGACTAAAAATACATGTGGGGATGAACAAATATACCATGCAAATAATGCAGTAGAGATAAATAATATTAATGATCCAAGTACACATACAGATATTGATATGAAAGATAATAATATGAAAATATTATTACAACAGGACCATTTTGAAAGTGTAAAAGCGGAAAATGAAGTACATGACAATTTAAGGAAGCATGATGCATCATTGATGAAAGAAAATGAACTAAACAAGCCACAAGATACTCTTAAAAATCTTGTATATAATGGCGATTATCATATTAAAATGGAAGATGAATTAATAATAAGTGATGATGAACAAGTAATAATAAATAATATAGATGAATCCAATAACTGCATTGAAACGACAGTTAAATTGGAACAATTCAAGGAAGAACCAAAATTAAGATTTTCTAAAATTGATATAGTTAATTTAAGTGACGACGAAGAAAATTTATTTCCATCTTCTCAATTATTTGATTCTAATTTGGATGTAAATTCTGTAGTAAAAAAAAAAAAAAAATAAACATGAATATCATGATAATCATGATGAATATATTAACAGGGCTGATGACACAGAAATAATTATCTCTGACAGTGAAGGTGAATTTAATATATGGTTACATAAGTTATCTCGAAGTCAAATGCATAATGATACAACTTTAAGTAACAATAACATTGTCAATACAATAAAAACTGAAAATGATAAAACTTCATATATAGAGATAATTGATACAGATATACAAAATACTATTAAAGAATCCACTGAAAGTATAAATGATACTTCGAACCAACTTAGTGTTAGTATTGAAAGTAATAGAAATAAGGAAACAAAAGAACATATAAATAATATTTTTAAAAAATCTATAAATACTGAACATTTTAAAAACAGTAATAAATTAGATATTGTGAAAGAACATGGTCTTGATATTTCTCTTGATGTACAAATAACGAACATAGACAACAATATATCTAATAAAGTACAGGAAAATAATAATGAAACTAGTCATTCTCTCAATAAAAGACAAAACATAATTAATAATGACACAAATAAAAATGTATTTAATTATATCCTACATTCCAAGAAAATAAAATCAGATACAAGAAAGAGGCCACAAATAATAGGTGCACCTCATATGCCTGTAAAAAAAAGAAGAAGAAATGACATTAGTGAGATGCATACGGAGAAGGTAGAAAAAAAGGTGAAGAGACGTCTTGATTTAAAAGTACCAATAAATAAAATACTATCACATGCTTTGAATAATCGTATTCCATCTGATGCACTCAAAAACACTCCTCTTTCAAATGAAAAGAAAAAAAATTGCAGAAAAAAGGAAAAGTAAGTTAAAAGTGATTGCTGAAGAAGATAAAAAAGTGAGTAAAACGAAACCATTAAGACCTTCTGCTCCAAAAACAAATGCTAAAGTATCATTAAAATCTCTATCAGATTCTTTAATTGATGAGATACGATCAAAAATGGAACTAAACAAAATATCAATAAAAAAATCTGTAAACAACAAATAATGTAAAAATAATACTGTTAATATTGATACAAGAAAAGATGATAATGCACTACCTTCAATATCTGATTTAAACACTAAAGGAACAATACCTAATTATAAAGAAACATTAAATAACGTTACAAAACATTTGTAGCAGTCTTTAAATGTTACTGATGTTAATCCTGCTCAATTAAATGAGATCAATAAATCACATACAAATTTAAATAAACCTAAAAATATGGAAAATGTTGTAACTGATGAGACAATTCATACGACAAAAGATAAAAACATAGAGTCTAGTACTTCCTATGACTTGAAAGATGAAGTAAAAACTAAAAATAATGTCAAAATACAAAAAGGAAATTGTTCTTCCAACAGGCAAGGAACCAGTGAACCAAAGAAAAAAGACAAAAATATCTTTTTCAATGATAATCTTGAAGTTCGTGAATATAAAATAGAATCTCAAAACGCTTTAAATAAGTTTAAGGGTGAAGATGCCCCAATACCTGTTGATAAACTGTCTTCTAAAAAATCTGTTGAAACAAATTCTCTGAAGTTAGAGGATTTTCTGTTACGTATCTTCCTCTGGAATCCTGTTTGGCTTCAAGTAAGTATAACTTTATTTATTAAATGAAGTAAACTATTGATTAACCTTAAATTATTTACAGGAACAGCAACATTTGAATCAAATGCCACCTATTGTTAAGGAAAATGAATTACATCCTATGTTAACTTATTATAAATCTTGCATTGAGTATTATAACATTGCTAAACCTCTATTATTGTTGGAGATTTGGTATGGCATTACTAAAGAATTTAAGATGCTAGAAAAGAATACAAAGTAAGTATATAATTAAATGATGAATTAAATAAAAATTATTTTCTATTAAAGAAGTAAATATATATCAATAATTTGTTACACACAGGCGACCCACTATGATATGTTCTGTAGAGGCAAATTTAAAAAAAATTCACGTAGCATCTGTAAATATGCGTTTATCATCTTTGGTAGTGCAAGTATTAATTACCAAAGAAAACTTATTTAAACAAGCTCATCCTTTTAATGGAGATCTGATAGTTTTTGAATATGAAATAAAAAAACAAATTTTTCAGAAAGTATTTGCTTATGTTACAAGTATGCATCAAACTGTCATAACATCATTTACAACCTACAACAAAGATTTTGGTAAATGTAATATAGCCGTACATATCACATTATTTAGTGATGTTATTTGTAAGCTGTTTTTTATTTATTAATGTATTTACAGAAAATTATGTGAAAAAGCCATATGCATTATTGACATATACTATTATGACGGGAAATATTGAAGAGAATTTTATAATAAACCGCATTCAAAGAATAAGGACTGTGACATATCCACGGTCAAATATAAGAATGGTTCAAGCACTACTATATCGTCCACAATATCCTCTTGTAAATTTAATTTTATGTCCAAAAATTGAATCATTTCAATTACCTTTAATAGAAGAATACAATCCCCAGCTTATAAGAAAGGTAAAGTTACCAAAAGTACCTATCACATAGGTAAAAGGTATAAATATACATATTATCTAATTAAAATAATTCTAACAAAAACAGGATAAGTTGAATCAGAAACAATTAGAAGTTGTTGGTAAAGTAACAGCAGCTGCACTACAAAAGGAACCTCAAATTTGTTTGATTCAAGGACATCCAGGTACATAAATATTTACAAACCTATATACTTTACAATTTTTAAATAATTTTTGATATTACAAGAACAGAAAAATCAAAAGTTATTGTAAATATTATAACAGAGATACTATTTAGTAATAATAGGTATCAAAACAATAAATCCCCTCTACCAATTCTTATATGTGCCCCATCCAATGCAGCCAATGATGAAATTGTATTAAGACTTCTTGCCATTAGAGCTACAATTAAATGTAAGACAATTTCTTTCTGTAATGTTAACATAGAATATTATGTTGTGTGTAAAGAAAATAATACACAATTGCCATTTTTATTATATTACTTAGATAATCGTTTTAAAATGGTCTGTATTGGTAAATCTAAAACTATGAATTCAACTGTAAAAGATATTTCTGTAACTGAATTGGGGAAACGGGATGTTAAACGAATGACTACAAATTATTCAACAAAATATTTTCCTGCTGAGAATTTTGAAAAAGAGGTAAGATCTAATTTAATTTAACCCTTTCGCTACTACGGGCGACTACAGTCGCTCCCCATGTGATGTCGCTCAGGTACTACGGACGACCAAAGTCGCTCTCCATGTGATGGCGCTGAGATCTGCGAGCGACTATGGTCGCTCCCGCTGAAGAAGTCGCGTAATCGAACATACGGTCTGCAGTTGCTACGCACGGAGTATCTCACTCTGGAGTGAGATGTGCAGTATGAGTCTTTTGTTTCTTTTTGTTGATAAATTATAAATATTCTGTTTTGTAACAAGTTTGTTCATCGGATGCACCAGCCAAACAATGAGGGGTACAATGAGGCGTATAGACGCGCCCGTCGACGATCGATCGCGTTCATCGTGCATCGTAGCGAAAGGGTTGATCTTATCTAAATATATACTTATGAATTTTGCATAAAACAGTTTGATAATTTTTCAGAAAAAACTGTTAGAAGCACGTATTAATTCATTGAAATATGATATTGAAAATTCACAAAATATAGATGATGTTTACAAGGAACATCTCAAATTGAAATTATCGGATATGAATACTAAGTATGAGTTATTGGAAAATCATAAACCGGTAAGTATATATGCGTGTATGCTGTGTGTGTGTGTGTGTGTGTGTGTGTGTGTGTGTGTGTGTGTGCGTGCGTGTGCGCGCGCGCTAATGAAATTTATTATTTTTAATTAATAAAAATTATGCAGATGCATGAAATGAATACCAAGAAACTGGACAAATTACATCGTATTGCAGAACATAGAATTCTTGAATGTGCAGATATAATAACAAGTACACTTTCCTCGTTTATACTAATCAAATGGAATCCATTTTTGGATAAGATTATTAAAGGATAGAAGAGCAAAATTATAGCAAAAGTTATACTATGCTTTTGTTTTTTTCTTGTTATTGTCTATTACAGTTACAATATTATATACAAAAATTAACATATTATTTCTTTTATTTCTTATAGTGGAAATAAAGAAAAAATATCAGTCTGCATAGTGGATAAAGTTACTCAATGTTGCGAAGCAGAAAGTTTGATTCCTTTACTACTAGGTGTAAATACATTAATTCTAGTGGGAGATTCTAATCAGTTACCAGCAACTGTAATAAGTCAAGTATGATCTATTATATATAAAAATTACTTAAAATAATTTTAGTATAAACATTATATTTTTATGTACAAATTTAATTCATAAAATTATTTTTGATTGTGCTTAGCAAGCAAAGAAATATAGATTGGATAAATCATTGTTTTCTCGTCTACAATATGCATTTCACAAACAGATAAATAATCCAATAATGATGTTAACACAATATCGTATGGCATATGCAATTTCTTATTTTCCAAATAAGGCACAGACATTTCCATACCACAATTATCGAGTTTTTAATATTAATTCATATCAAAACAAGGATAGATTTTCGAATACACAAGAAGCTGAATTTATATCAAATATAATATTATGTAGATGATGAATTACAAACTGAAGCAATGGGACTTCAATCTTTCAATTGACATATTGACACCATACAATAAACAAAAATGGTTAATTTCACAAAAAGTGAACGAAAAGTAAGACCTAATAAGATTTTTTTCATTACTCTTACATTGATATGCATTTGTAGATTATACAATTGTTATATAAACTTACTTTTTTTACAGAATATCAATTATATCTGACATTGTACAAAAAAGATTTACTTTTGAAATAAATACAGTCGATGGTTTTCAAGGAAAGGAATGGGACATTATATTAATGTCGTGTGTAAGAAAGAAGTCATGGTATTGGATTTTTATCAGATCCCCAAAGATTATGTGTAGCATTAACCAAAGCTAAATATAGTTTCATATCATGTGGTAATTTCCAAACATTTATGGTATGTATTGAACTATTAAAATATTAACGTTATATGAAAGACGTTAATTTTTTATCATCATTAATATTTATTTAATATTACTTCCAGCGAGATCAAATGTGGAATGCATTGATATCCAATTCTAAATCGCAAAAGATTTATTATAATATCAATTCAAATGCAAGTGAAATAAAACATTACATCATTGAATAAATGATTATTTCAAAGTATTGTATCTTTCTGCTTTTTCAGTGGACAAATTGAAGAAGTATAATCAATTTTACTGATATAAATGTTTTTCCTTCCATGTAAACATTAATTTAATTTTTTTTCATATAATTATTTTGTGTCAATGTAAAAAAAAATAATACGTTTATTTTCTTTTTGCATTTTTTTTTTTCAACTAACTTAATAAGACAAATGTTATACGTAATATATTATACATAAATGTTGTATATAAATTTTATACATAAGTGTCAACATCTATATGAATGAACATTTGTGTGTGTATATTTTAATCTAGTGATAAATAATTTACGCTTTCTTTGTATCAGATATTTAATTCGCTTTCATTAAATAACAAAATTATATTATTAATCAATAACGTATTAACCACTATTATACGTATGATCTTTCATCTTCCTGGCAACTTATCAATTCCTTCCTTGTAAAATTTGGTCAGTTTGGACTTGAAAAAATGGCGACACCTTGACCGACTTGCTCTTTAGAATTGAAGTTTTTTCCCATTGAAAGAGTTTGTTTTTTTTTTTTTTTTTTTTTTTTTTTTTTAAAGGGAAAGGTGTTAGTCTGTCGGAGCAAGGTGGGTATGATAAAACGGACTATTTGAGCTCAAGAATCTTTTCTTTCGTCATAATGCTAGCTGCACGTGGTGCATTGTCTTGTAAAATATCTTGTATTATCATGTAACAACTTTCCTTAATTTCTTCAGGTGACGGCTAACAGTTGTTTTCGATATATTCAACCTTTTTGCTACATCTCTTGTCGATTGACATGGATTTTGCTGCAATATTTCCTTTAAAAGATTTTCGTCAATATCGGAAGGACGTCCCGGTTTCGGTTCGTCTTTTAAGGTCGTAAAAACCAATTGGTCGTGGTAAACCAATTTCTAACTGCCCGATCGGTTATCAGTCCTTCACCGTATACGATGCATATTTTTCGGCTGTCGCCTTAGCACTATTGCCTTGTTTAAAATCCCAAATCTTCACACGACAGATATGTACTTTTTCACAAACCATTTTAGGGGTTAGGAACCCTTAGTTTAATGTAACGAACACCGAATAAAATAATTGTCAGAAGACTACTAGTCTAAATTAACCCTAACCTGGACTAACCAGGGATTATAAACCTCCATATATTTTTGGTACCAATGCTCGCAGAGCCCTCACAAAACGACAATCTCATAGACAAGACTAATCTTTAATGGTTGATAAATAGAGTGAGATATAGCGACTATAGAGTGAGTGAGAGATAGATAAAAGCACCAATGTGCAACGCTTTCTATATGATGTGTGTGTGTTAAATATGAAATATTTATTTGCTTAACTTTTAATTAAAAAGACAATAAAAAAGAATGTAACACATTATCAGACTAACTAAAACCTTATATATTTAGAGAAAGAAAAAACTCATAGTGGATAAATACAAACAATAGATTTTACCTAGCTGCATCGGAAGTTATATGTGTTTTCTCTATCGTATCTGAAATAAATATCAATAATAACATTTAACTATGCACCATTACCCTTCTTTTCCTTTCTCATTCTAATCTTATTTACTTATATAGTATTCATAAAATTCATCTAAATCAGTCTTCTAATTTTTCTTAATATTTCCTTTTGTTTTTAAACATTATCAAAATTAAAGATGTGTTTATAAAATTGATACACATTGCATTAAAATATTTATGTATTTTTTTATTTATTTATTTCTAAAGACACTTATGAATGTTTGTTTTTAAAGAAAGGAAAAAGTAATGTAGAAAAGAAAAAATATATAATTGCGTTTAACTTCCGTTAAATCGGGCCGGATATGAAATTCTCGAATAAATATCTCGGACCGTACGAGATGACGAAAAAACCCGAAATGATCGCTATGTTATGAGCAAAGTCGCTGAACACGAAGGACCGTTACAAACGACAACGGCGGCGGATCATATGAAATCGTGGATAGAAAAGGAAGATTTCGATGATGAATCCGAGTCAGAAAATATAGACGAGATTGAGCGCAAAGATTAGATCGCGATCGGTACATTCGAGGGGGAATGTAAGTCAAAACGGCCGAGTGTAGGACGCGATGATCGCGCGCGCGCGCGCAACTGACGATGGCGTACAACTGACAAGAGAACGCGTGATCGCGAACTATCGACAAGAGAACGCGTGTGTGTCTCCATTTAATTTTTTCCTTCCTCTAACCAGGAATTCAGGGCTTTTATTACGAAATTATAAGAGATTATCCCTATAATAGGTGTCAGAGAGATTAGAAAAAATGATCGATGAGGAGTACGACGAAAACGACGACGAGAACTTTCGAAACGACGACGAAGACGACGATAGAAGGAAACGACGAGAACCTTCGAGAAAACTAAGTCGAAACAAACGTTAAAGCGAGGACAGAACGATGAGGGAGAGACCGAGAGTAACGAAATGTTGACCGTGACTGAAATAAAGAGTATACTAAAGGCGAAAGGAATGAGTATAGGTGGTACGAAAGCGGAGCTAGTGGCGCAACTCAGGACGGCTGACCCGGAAGGGGAATGGATGAATGCGGCAAATATCGGTGAGTCAAATCAACCGCAAAACGACGCGACAGATTCCGGCTCTGCATCGCTGAGCTATCAACGAGAGGTCGAGCTGGCGCGGCGAGAAAAGCAGTTGATGGCGAAACTGAGACGAGCGTAACATGAGATTGAGTTGCTGCGACGTACACGCACCCCTGAACAGGAAGTGGTCACCACCAGTCGAGCCTAACGAATTCCGGAAATAAGGGCGGCATCGCCAAACATGACTACGACGAAAGTAAATATGACGACGATAGCTGATCTCCTGAGCATTTTCGATGGGGACTCCAAGCGGTAAGAGATACGGGTAAATCAAGTTGTATTTCTCAAAGCAGCGTACCACATGGAGAGTGATATGGTAAAACTTCTCATCGGAATGAGGTTCAATGACAAGGCGCTCGAATGGTTCCACTCCGGTTCGGCGTATATTCGAATGACAGCTGACGAGCTTTTGGCTGCAACGAGGGATATGTTGCTTCGATTAGTGTGCTTCGAGAAAGAGAAAGGCCCGAAGTGTTTTGTTTGCGCCGAGTTTGGTTATATAGCGTCAAAGTGGCCGAAAAGAAATAGGGTGGAAACGAATTGCGTGACGACTAAATCGAAGACGCCTACTAAACAATTGAAAGATGTAAAGATCATCGACGTTACTATTTCTGCTACACTCGATACGGGGAGCGTTCTGACGATCATGCGGGCTGATCAGTACGTTAAGATATGCTCTCCGAAATTGGCGGTATAGGCAAGGAGACAAACATGACCTTGGGAGAATAAAGTAATCTTGAATCTTATTAACTATAAAATTATTAAGAAAATATTATTAATAAAATAACTATTTTAATTATAAATTTTAATTATAAATTAAATTAAAATTATTAAGAAAATATTATCAATAAAATAACTGTTTTATATATAAATTTTTATTAATAATTAAATATTCTTTGCAAGAAATATTTAAATATTTTATTTATTATATAATCATATATAATATATTACTTTATCCATAAATGATTCTAATATTTAGCTCATTAAATAAATCATATATAAATTTGTATATTATATAAAATATATGATTATTTCCTTTATTGATTATAATATTATATATATATATATATATATATATATATATATATTAACCATTATATTCATATAGATACTCATATGTGTAAATTTTATATTAACTCTAAATGAACGTGAAGGAATGAAAAGGGTTCAGCAACTTAATAATTATAACTATAATTTAATATAAAAATTTCTATTATATTAATAATTTTATGAGCTAAAGATTAGAATCTTTATTTGTTAAAGTAATATATTATACGTGTTAATAAATTAAATTAAATATTTTAATATTTCTTGAAAAGAATATTTAATTAATAATAAAAATTTATAAATAGATAGATAGATAGATATTTTTTATTCTTCCCCTTAGGGTTTGAAGGCGCTTTTCCGAGGAGCGTACCCAAACCTCTTACAATCCTTTTACAATCTCCTCCTCACCCCCCCCTAGCCTCCACACCCATGACCATATTTACAACCACTTACATCTATCTAAATCTACCTTATGACTAACTTAAAACTATCTTACTTACTAGTCAACTTAATATAATCTATTAGTCAAATAACAACTTAACCTAACTTAACAACTAATAATTTTATTGCTAAACTAAATTTACTATCCTAGAGAGAGAGAGAGAGCTCTAGTTCCCTGACCATGGGCTTCCGGTTCCACACACATACATACATTCACCTCCTTTCCGATTCACACTCCCATTCTTCCCTTCCCCCGTTCTCCCTCGCCCTTTCCTCCCCCCTCTTCTTTTCCAGCTCCCTCATCCACCACTCACCTTCCCCTCCTTGCTCCAACACCTCCCTCATTTTCCCCCACCAACTTTCCCCATCCTCATTTATCCTACATTCTCCCAACACATGCTCCCACGTTTCCTCACCCTCCCCACACATCCTACAATAAAAATTTATAAATAAAACAGTTATTTTATCAATAATATTTTCTTAATAATTTTAATCTAATTAATATTAAAAATTTATAATTAAAACAGTTATTTTACAAATAATATTTTCTTAATAATTTTAATTTCATTTGTACTAAATTTGACCATAACCGAGTTAGTGTTCTTTCGGATTCTGACGCATGAGAACATCAAAAGTCTCTCTAACTAAACCCGAGAACTTATAAATTAATAATTTCTATAATTTTTCAATTATTTAATCAATCTTTGAATTCATAATGTCAATATCATTGATAACCAATAGCTTTAATAGTTAAAGTTAGTGACAATATTTTTTCAGTTATACATCAGATTTTTAATGAGGGAAAAGTAATAAGGAATAATATTTACCACTTGCGGTGGAAAGATGTGCCACGCACGTCTAGAAGCTTTTATTACCGTATTTATAACACTTATTTAAAACACTTCGGACCGAGTTCTTTCGTGGGCCAAGACGAGCTCAGGTGGTCGAATTGGCCACAGTTGTAACAACCTTTACGATTCGCCCCTTGTTTTTCTTCGTTTGTCTCATTCTTCTTGGTGTCCGCACTTTTCTCGTTTTGCGACATGCTCGTCGGTGCACTATTTTTCTGCTGACCCGAACTCGCCGATGATTGTTCCCGCAGCGTTCGTTTGTCGAACGCCTCGATCAAAGCTTCTTTTGTAGCAAAACACTGTATACGCGTCTGATTACACAGTATTATATCGGAAATTTCGTCGATAAGATAGTCCAGCGTATCATTATCATCGATCGGTATGTGGTTACCGATGATGATTTTATCGTGCACATACTCTCGGAATGTCACCTTTTTTCCACACGTGCGCCTCAAACTTTCTACGCAGATCGACTTTGTTTTGTTTCGGACAATACATTCGCCCTATTTCGTCCACCAGTTCATCAATTCTCATCGCGAGATTTTCTGCCTTCGAATGCTTTTTTACGCACTTTCATACCGATAAGCGATTTCGCAGCGTCATCCGCGAGTCGATATGCCGTTTTCATAAATCGAATCTGTCTTTCCCACACTTAAAAACTGTCCGGCGTACTATCAAACTCGTTTATTAATTCGGAAATCATTTTTTGATTCATGAGCGAAAAAAGATTCGCCGCTTCCCACACTACATTTTGTTCAACACGCAGTTCTCGCGGCTCGCCTGGTTCACCCCTCATCACGGGCCCACCTTCACCTCGTCGTAATAACTCGATCTCACGTCCCGCCAATTCGAGTTCACGTTGCAATTCTTTTTCGCGTCGCACAAGTTCGAATTCACGTTCATGTCTCAAAAACTGTCGTTGGGTCATCGTACCGGAAATTTGTTCTTCGTTTCCGACACCACCGACAGCACCATCTGTATTTTCACCGTCACATTTTTCATCCACGTTCCCGCTGGATCGTGTTCCATCAGCCGAGCGATAATCTCTGCTTTTGTCCCGCCGATCGGCAATCCACACGCTTCGCGCCTTCTCTCTCAACTCGACAACTGTAAATGACGATACTGTCGCGCATCTCGTCTTTTCTCGAAACTTCTATTGTCGTTCTCTTTCGCGAACTTCACCCTCCGCTAACCGACGTCCCGTCTGAATAACGACCAGCTTTCGTCTTACGTCGCAAAACTTTTGTCGAAAATGCCTCGTCTGAGCACCGTCCTCGTTCGACAAAGTTTCATCTTCTCTCACCTTGCGTTTCACCCGTAGTCCCTCTCTGAACCTTGAACAAAACGGCGTCTCCTAGTTACACACTCGTAAAGCCTCCGTCCCTACGATATCCGTGACTTTCCCGTACGATCCCGGACGAGCCCCAAATTGTAAAATCAAATCTTTTTATAATTTGTTCGGAAGCACGGATTGATTACAACGAAATAAACAAAATCTTTATTTGAAGAAATGGTTAACAGAAAAACGTCATCCCTGCTCGGCGTCGTCGATCACACTGACCCTCGACTCCTCTCTTCTTTTGTTTTAAAAGAAAAACCCGACGAGCGTGCCGCGTTACTCACATCACTCGTCTCAGCCAATCATTCACTCAATCACTCTCTCTTTTGCTCTCGCATATCACATATATAAATAAAATACGACGCTATCAAAGATTAATCTATTATGTATATGCACGAATATTTATAGACACTGTGCATGTGTATGTACATATGTTCGAAAATATAAACATATCATCTGATTTATCTATCACTTATACGAAATATCTATATCATACTTGTGTACGCGTTTAGACGTACATATATGCCCATAAAATACGACATCATTAAAGGTTTAAACATTTATTAAAAATAGAAGGGATACGTATATTATATCCGTCTTTGTACCTACATGTGTATATATTTAAATATATATATGTAACGAAAATATATTTCCTGTATTTTGAATAAAGGCCACGTTACTAACGCCATTACGGTGGCAGACAGCAATGTCGTTAGCCTTTAGTATCAGCCTGTTGTCGAATTAGAACCATCACGAAAACTAGTAAAGTTAGGTATTTGTTTGTTAGGAATTTATATTGTAATTAATAGCATTAAATGTCGTTTCTTTTCTTACAGATAAGGTTTTTATAGTTAACTGAATGTTATATTTTGTAAGTAGTGTTAAAGAAACATGTAAATAACAAACATAAAACTTTTATAACAGAGAAATTCAGTTGTTTTTTAATTAACTGTGTCATTTAACCTAACCGAACAAATACCCATTATGCAACGACATTTCTTGTAATTATCAAAAAAATGGAGAAGCTAAAATTCATATTCATATCCAAAGCTACGGAAGACGGAAAATCAACTTATATCGCCATAACCTCAATTATTACACAAGATGATAAAGTTTTCCCGATCCCTGAGGAGTACGAAGCAGCGTCACATCACAAACATATTTTCACCTCAAAAGCTTACAATACAGTACAAAATACAATAAAGAAAAGATATCAAACTAGAAGTGTTCGGATAAAATTGACAGTGTATATGGCAAAAGCATACTTTGATGAAGATGAAAACATGAGGTTTGAGGACCAATACCTAGAAGATGTTAACCAAGAACAATTGGCTGTTATCAACAAAAACAATTCAGAGGACTGCATGGTGAAAATTTGGGAAAAATTAGTTGAAAGTCAACAAAGAAAGGAAAGACAAAGTTTAAAAAAATTAGCAGATTTGTACTAGAAAAATTTCATGACAAGAATGTTAGTGCATGTCAATGGATGGAAGTTTTTGAAAAGGAATGTTCCAGATTTAATATAGTAGAAGATGAAGAGAAAATTGAAATCTTCAGATTATTTTTAGAATAATCATGCACTGATTGGTATTCTTCCATGATGATCAAGCATAGTTTGCAATTAGAACGGTCTGAATGAAAGTCAAACTTTGTAGAAACCTATGCAATTAAGGGTTGGGCTAGTAGCAAATATGCTTTAGCTTTCAAATATCAATCAGGATCTTTACTGGAATATTTCATAAAAAAGGAAAAACTTCTACTCTAAGTAAGAAAGACAATTGATCAAGTTACCTTGATTGATCCAATTGCTGCTGGTTTTCCAGACTTTATAATGGGTAGGATCAACAAAGAAGAAATTTTATAAACAAAAGATTTATTTAATGAAGTTGGTAAATTAGAACATTTGATTATCAAGAAAAAGTTTATGAAAAAGAAAGATGACACTGTCACGTCGCCGTCATCGACGTGTTTCTCACCAAAAGAAACTAGGAATTATTTTAGCGAGGAAGCGTTAAGACGACGTCAGTGGCGTATTGTCCACCAAAGGGAATTAAGTGTAGCGTTGTCGCATCTCCGTCAACGACATGTTTCTTGTCAGAAGGAACTTGGACTTTAGCTAATGGCGTGTTTTCCCGCCAAAAGGGACTTGGGTTCACTTTAGTGCAGTGGTAGGATCTACTGTCGGTAAGATAGGAATCATTAACATTTATCTTCTGGAAATTAATCGTCGGCAAGAAAGGACTTTATAAGAGTAGCGTAAAATTTAAAAAGGTTTATTTGGGAAAAACTATAAGGAAGTTAGTTGTTAGTAAAACCAACATTAAGGAAAACAATTAGAAAACTGAATATTCAAGTAACTGACTAATAAAACAATGAAACAGGTATAACAGCTAACATTAACTTATAATTTTGCACAACTACGCGTTTAAAGGAAAATATTGTAGAATAGAAAAAACATGGATGCAAATCCCAGGAACTACAAATGATATTAATTAAATAAAAGAACTAAGACAAAGGGTGCGAGACACGGTTATTGAACATGACGAGACTACATCCGGAGATAAAGTAAAGAAAGAAATATTAGGAAATATAAATATTATGATTAGCATTTAAGAACATTCTAGAGCTAATGGTTTAACGTTCAGGAAGAAATACACTTAGGAAATATAAATATTAAGATTAATATTAAGAATATTTTAAAACTAAGGCATTAAGTTTAACGAGATAAGAATTAGGACAAAGGGCCCCAAACATCGTTATCGAATATGGGGCGACGACGTCCGGCGATAGGGTGAAATAATACCCGAAGTATAAATAATGGGGAAATATTACCACTAATCCCTGGAACTATAACTGAATTTCTAAACAGTAATATTTCAAAAACCACATCTGGACCACTTGGAATTTCGAAGAAAACGCTGTCGACCTGAGGGAAAAGTCCAGCGAAAAGCAACGATCTACTACCGTCGCTCCGTCTGTTCAGACGTGTTCTCCGCAGCTCTTCATATTAACTAATAGTAAAGTGTAATTTTCTAAGTACGAAAATTGACAGAATATTTTTGCGTTCTTCAGTACGAGCAGCTACTAAGCTACTTAAATAGAATTATTAAAGGTTTTATAATAGCAATATATTTTATGAAATAATAGTTAGGCTTTTGTGTGCGAAGGTTAAAATAAACATTATAAATGCGTTATCGGTTCGGAAATACAAAAATTTAGTTTTAAACCAAGTGAATAAAATAAATTTCTGTTATATTTAAATATCGTGTGAGAATTTTAATTTGAATCTAACTCGCACTTTCGCTAATGGATCTAATTGGACGACGTCTTGGCCAACCACCCTTAGCCTATAATTAGATTTCGCACACTATCTCTAAGGGGAATTCATACTTGGTAAGTTCCTAGATTTTGAAAGAGTTCATTGGTGACAGTGAACCTCCGAAGGAGAATTGGTCAATTTAAGGTATTAAAACGAGTATATCTCACTCTCGCTCACGTGCTACGAGCCAAAAAGAGAGAAGTTAGCGAGGTTTGAGTAGAGGATGCAAGTCTTGACCAAACCGTATCAGCTACTCAGAGAATACTAGTTTTTTTTGTTGCTCCCCTTCATCTGGGACGTAACACTAAGCACACGTTTTCATGGCTAAATTACCTAGATTTCCGTCTCACGATTCAAATCTACCAATTTAAAGCCGCTGAATTCTCAACGGAAAATATTTCAATTTCCACATGGACATTTGGCTTTTGTTTACGATTTTGACAATTGTTCTGAATTTATGAAGAGCTCATGAGATATGGAAGATAAGTCATTAAAAGATAAGCTAGTAGAAAACGCAGGTATTTATAAGTTATTTTTTATTAAAAAAATTATATCATTAATACATTACGTTTGTATTTCGTTACAGATGTCAACCAAGATGAGTTAATTCTTCAACAACAAAGACGTATAGAAAAGGAGGTTAATATTCTTCTTCAAGCATAAAAATAAATCCTATGAAATGTTTAAAGAGTTAATAATGAAAAGTTTATAAATTAAATTGTGAAAATTGATCGTTTAATATTCTACATTGTATGACATTTTGATATGAATATTTATGCATATTCCTGGTTATAATTTTATTATATTTCAGATATCTGAATCTATAGCTTTAGTTGGTGAAAAGGAACCATTGAAGAGTTTAGAACAGGAATATACAGAAGATGAAGTATACTTGTCTAAAGCGAAAGCTTTGGGACAAAAATATTCTTATATTAGAAGAACAAGGCCTGATGGCAATTGTTTCTTTAGAGCCTTTAGTTATGCTTATCTTGAAAAACTAATTGGGGATAAGAATGAATACAATAAGTTCAGAGAACTTGCATTAAAGAGCAAAGAGAATCTTGTTGCGCTAGGTTTTCCCCAATTCACTGTTGAAGATTTCCATGACACGGTACAATTAATATTTAACATTAAAAAATGAATTGTGATCAAACGAATTTGTTTGTAACCTATTACTTACAAAATAACGATATATTTTATTTTGATTATAGTTTATGGAAGTTATCGACAAAGTAGGTGGAGACACAGAGTCTAGTTATATTGAACTACATAAGCTTTTCAATGAGCAAGGTTATTCTGATTATGTTGTTGTATACCTTAGATTAATTACATCTGGTCAATTACAAAGAGAGGGAGATTTTTACCAACATTTTATAGAAGGAGAACGAACCATAACAGAATTTTGTCATCAGGTTAACATTTCATCTATTATCGTTAATTTTATAATACAGAAAGATATGTAACATTTTTATTTTTCTACTGTTTATGTTATAGGAGGTAGAACCAATGTATAAAGAATCTGACCATATTCATATTATAGCAATGAGCACTGCTTTAGGTACTGGTGTACGAGTTCGTTACATGGATCGTGGTGCTGAAAAAGAAGTAACTGCACATGACTTTCCTGAAGGCGCTACACCAGCGGTTCACTTACTTTATCGTCCTGGTCATTATGATATACTTTACCCTTGATAAAATTAAGTCATTTTTTAAGTTATTCATAAGAAATATACTTTGTTTAATGATTTTTTCAACCCATTTAAAAGAATAAAAATATAAAACTATTTTTACTGTGAACTAATTTTTATAATTTAATTTGGTTTAAATTAATAATTATTGCCATTCAATAGCAAGTTATAAATGTGTTGGAGTATGAATTATATTAAATAAACATATAAATACTTTAACGTTAAAATGTTAAAAAAACAAATTATTAGAGATTTACAGAATTATTATTTAATTTAAAATTGTCAATGAAGAAGATCATGACAAATTTTTAACGTTGCATCGCTCGAACTTGTTCCGTAACTTCTTCCAGTAACACAGAACTTCTATCTATTGACTCCATTTGATATTCTAAATGGGTTACTATAAGTGCAAGTTTTTTTAAGTTTGTCTCTGCCATCTCTAATCCATGTTCTTGCTGTGCAAAACTTTTTGCAGCATGCATTAGAATCTGAAAAACAAAAAAAAGGAGTAACAAGGAATTGTGTTAAATATAATCTCTTAATTACGAAAAATTTACTTAAAAGAAATATATATATATATAAATAACAACATTACTTCACTGCTTTTTGAACCTCTTTGGATCTGTCTTGCAAGCGACGCAATGTTATTGACATTAACTTGAACTCTATCTGCTAGTCGCATTTTTGAATCAACAAATAAACTGCGTGCACTTGTACTCGATGCTGAAGCCATTCCGTATTGTTTTTCATTAATTCTGGGATAAATTTTGATGTTAATGATATTCAATTGTGTTAATTCTATTTACACAAAATGGAATTATACAATTTCTTATGGCAATATTATTTCATAATTCGTTGAAATTACCCAAATTATAAATGTATTCAAACAAAATTCTGCTTTTTTTAATTTAGGAATTATCGATATAATTTTTATTGAATGTATGACGCATAAGTATATGCGAATATTATTAATTATTTTTGTCCTTTACACCTAACAAACATCGTACATAGCGTACTATTCATGTATAAAAATTACTTGCGGATAAAGTATTGTTATTTTATTTGTTTAAATTAAAATCGTTAGAAGATAAACACAGTTATTATGAATATCGCGTTATACGCGTTATGTGATGCACTTTATATTGCACTGATGTATGATCATATGTATATCAGTGAGTGAATGTCAGTGTGTGAAAAGCTGCAGTTTGGTAAGGTGTCGAATTTTTCTAGCCATGCTGTAAAAAAAGTTGGTATGAAAATATTAATATTATTATAATATAGCGAATATGTAGAAAAAACTTGGAAAATCGAAATATTTCGTGAAATTTATTTATAAAACGATCATTATCAAGTTCATTGGTTATTGTGTATAACTAATTATATATTATTAGGTTATGTTCAGAAATATTATATTTAAAAACAAAAAATTGGAATATATATCTTTGGAAAACGAAGTATTTGAAAATTATTTTTGTGTCATTGCGCTCATATAAAAATATTAATTTTCATTAAGATAATGCAATATTTTTACCAGAAAATAATGACTGTTACTTTTTTTTAAATTGTACTTTACAGATAGACTCATGATTTTGAAGAATCTGGAAACATGTCTAACGATAATATTAATATAAAGACAGAAATTGTAGATTATGAATGTAATAAAGCAGAGAATAGCGATGTCTCATACCTAGCACGTAAAATAAGAGAAAAGGAAGCATTTTCTAAGGAAGATGTAGATGTAATATTTTTTTTTTTTTACACAACTTATTTATTTTATAAAAATGTGTTATATATATTATAAATTTGCTCGTATTAATGTTCCTATTAATTTAGCAATTACGTAATTTAAAAGTAAAATTAATACATGAAGTTCCACCACAACATCAAGTTGAAGTACGTTCAGGAACTCATGTACCTTCTCGTGAAGAATTGGAACAGTTTATGGCATTAGCACCATTAAAAAAAGGTTCCTTTTCACCGGATGAGGATGACAAAATTGTTCATAATTGGAAAAAATTTTGTAAGGTAAGAAAGGACATGAAAATGCTGATCAAATACACACAGTTACAAATCGCATGCAAAATCTATATAAATTGTTTAATTTATCATGTCATTTTTACGATATAACAGTTACACAATTGGAATAAACATAAATATAGAGCATTTTTAAGTCTGAGAGATAGCGATGGCAAGAAGTATATTTGTAAGAAGAAAGAAACAAAAAAATTTGCACAATTTTTAGCAAATGGTTTACCAAATCGCACATTGTATAGCGTATACCATAGGTTTAGAATTTTATATAGCTCACATTTAAATAGAAGGTAATATATATGTATCTGTTTTTCTTTTTAATCAAAGTCTCCAATATACCCAGTATTAATTCACTAATGTAAAATAAATTATATAGCAAAAATATTTCTCTACAGATATACACAAGAAGAGGATGTTATGATATTAAATCATATCGATCACAATCCATTCCTCGATGAAAAACGGAAGTTTGTTGATATAGCAAAGGTTTTAAATAGAAGTAGAGCATCTGTTTGGCGACGTTACCGATTGTTAAAAAGAAACAAAAAGTCGAAGATAAAAAAATGAATCTGTTTGATAAAATAGTAATGATTTAATATGTCTAATTTTTTAAATTAAAATAAACTCTTATCAAATAATATCACGTATTGAATATTTTCAAAGACATAAATAAATAATATTTCAACACATATAAAAAAAATGTCTGTTTTTTATTTGTAGTATCAAATATTTTGCTTCAAATAATATACATTGTATATACTTTTGAACCTAACAATCACAATCACATGTATCTGTTTCTTTAACAGATAGATTTATATCGTTAAGTCTAATGTTTTTTTAAAGTATTTTTTATAGAAAAACAATACTATATATTTTAAAATGAAATTATTTAAATCAAATTAGAATATTAATAAAAGATTAAGAGAAATTAAATATACTTTTCTTTTCTCAAACAGCCTATTTTGCCATCATCATTAATATTACACAATTTTATTTACACAACTTTTTTAGTTATTAGTAGAAAGAATTCGTTTGAAAAAAAAAATATATATATATATATATAATTATTAATTATAAGTTTTGTAAAGTTTCGGATGAAGGTATTTACTTTACAATTAATTACAAAGAAATGAATTATAAGTGATGTATCTAATGCACAATTGTGAAACTTCGTATGTATTATAAAATTTTGCTTGTATAGAAAATACAAAACACATCTTTCTATTCCAGTTTTCAAGATTATTTTTACGATGAAATTGTATTTATAAAAAGCAATTCAAAGTTCTACTTTGTTATAAATAAGGTTCTTTCAATGTAACTTATAATGTTTAGCAAAAATTATGGTTTTTCTGTATATTGTATAAAACATTTCGTTTTACTAAATTTGTTTTCTTTTTCGTAGTTTTACAAATACTATTTTATGTTTTTGTATACAGATTTGTTCACTTATTTTTAATAGTGAAACTATATAGAAGGCTAGAATTAAAGGAATATTCATATTCTATATGAAAACCTTATTACACATAAAATAATAATTCTTAACATTTCAAATATTTACAATTTTTTAGGCATTTAAAGTATAGATGAATAATAATCAGTCTCTTCCCTAACATTTGTATTTGCAGAAATTAAAAGAATGTTACTAATTGATGTAGAAAATACACAGAATGTTCCCTGCCATACTCTTTTTCTTTTAATAGATCAAATCAGTGCTTTGTGAATTGTCAAGTTTATATGGACAATTTTTTACAATTTGTATAATTTATATTATACAAATATACAGAAATAAATTTGTATAATATTAATATTGATCAAACATATTAGATTATGTACTTTCTATAACGAAGCACTAGTCCCAGCATCTTTAATACATGATGCAAATATTTAAACAAATGTTATTATTATAAAAATGAGTTGCCTAAATATTTACAGCAAAGAGTATTCTCGATAATACATTATTTTTTCATGAAAAGAATAATAGTAGTGTTATTTATTCCCATTGTGGGAATACTTATAGAACCACGAATTTATTCTTGCATAAATATTTAAGTGAAATAAGTGTATTTCACACCACCGATTTTACTCTTTAGAACATCTGCCCTATCACAGTAAGTGATCTTACTGCAGATTGCACATTATTTACATGAATATGATGTGCAACAGCATGATGATGTTCATCTACAACCATTTCACCATATTGGACACGACAACGTTTCTGATGTGCAAATAAACTGCCACTATGACTATACGCAGCGCCACAAGTTTTACAAACATAAGGTTTTTCACCAGAATGAGTATAAGTATGTTCTTTCAGAGTACTAAGCCGCTTGAAAGCTTTACCGCACGTTTTGCAGAGATAATTTGCTTCACCCGTATGTCGTGTCAAATGTCTCCTAAATGCTGAACTCACAGCAAATGCTGCACTACAAACATGACATACAAAAGGTTTGTCTCCTGTGTGAATACGAATATGATTTGCCAAACTAGTAGTCGTTGTAAATCCACTATTACATGTTTTGCATACATGTGGTTTCACTCCTGTATGAGTTCTCATATGGTAAGTAAGCGATGAATTACTTGGGTATACCTTGCTACAAATATGACATAGATATTCTCGTGGCACTTTTTCCTTGGGTTTATGTGTCCTTTGATGAAGAACAAGGCGAGCTTGACTAGCACAAACTTTTCTACATATTTCACAAGTTACTGGTTCAGCTTTAGGCTTATGCATGGACACATGACGCCTAAGGCCTTTTTTAGTAGCCATAATTTTATCGCAATGTTGGCACTTGTATTCACCGGATCCATCTTCTTCACTATCTTCTTTCTTAACAGTTTCATTCTCTGGTAAAGTATTTGTTGTATCATTTGGAAAGGCATCATCATCAGAATCAAATAGTTTGTTATCATCAACTAAATTATCTAATAATCCATGCCCATGCTTTTCAGCATGTTTTTTTAATGTGTCTGGTCTGAAAAACCACTTTTTACATACTGTGCAAGAATACTTTTTATCCCCGTGTACAAGAGCGTGTTTTTTTAAATCTTTTAAGGAAGAACAATACTGATTACAGATTTCACATTTATATAATTCAGGAGCATTTTCAAATTCATCTGGCTCGTTTACTGTACCACTTTCATCTTCAGTATCATCTTCACACTTTGGTTCTTTTTTTGATTCTCCATCGTCTTTTCGTTCGTCAGTATTTATCTGTTTAATCATATCATTTACTTTTTCTGTATGAGACTTCAGATGGCGTACAAGACTTTGAGACTTAGAAAAACAGGCATGACATAATTGGCAAGCATGAGGTTTAGATGCATGAATCTTTTTATGTTTTTCCATATTTTCTTGTTTATAAAACAGTTTTAAACAAATATTACATTTGTGCTTCTTTTCATGGACAAGAGAATGTTTTTTTAAGCCTTTCTGTGTTGCATAACGCTTTAAACAAATTTTGCACTTGAATTTCAATTCTTCTGAATCTTGACTGTCGCTACTCTGATCATAATAATTATCATCTCCTTCATCTTCGCTATAAGATTTGTTAGGCATTGATTTTGTTTTCCTTGTTGACGTACGTTTCTGTGGAGGTGCACCCTTTTCAATCCCTGTATCATTGGACACACGTTCATTTGGAAACTGTTCTTCTTGTTGTTTAGAATTTTTTTCTGATTCTTTAGTGATACTATTCTCCTCTTGAGTTTTATTGTCTATGTCCATTGTTTCATAAATATCGCATGTATCTACTTGCGAAGCAGATTCAATGCATGAATTTTGATTAATATTGCTTTCTGTGGTAGAACATTGTTCTTTACCGATCTCTTTGGGGCCTTCGAACCCGATAGAACACATGAAGATTTTTTCATCTTGTATGTCGATTTCTGTAGTAGTGAGACTAGGCGTATTTGGAGTATAATTATTATTAGTATTATTGAAATCTTGAGAATTTGATACTATTTGCATTTCTTCTTTTATAAAAGAATTGTCTTGCTCATTTGTTGTCTTTTTTGATAATTCAATGCATGGAGAAAAATCTGTTTGTGTACACGAATCCTGTAAAAATATAAAATATTTTTCTTTTGGAATTAAATGTAAAATATAAATAAAAATTACATTATATATTTTGTTTACCATGACATTGCATTTTTCAGGTTTACTATAATACATTCGCAGTCTAGCATTGGAATGTTGGCATTGTTGTCTAAACTCATAAGCAACACTTGCTTTATAAATACAAACATCACAGATTAAAGATGGTAATCCATCTTGGTCTTGAATATCAATCGAACCACATACTTGAATTTTTTGTGGAAGATCTGAGAAATCATCTACCTCTTGATTGGAACAGAAAATAGATGATAAATTGCTACTTTCTGTTAGACAGATTCTACATACTCTGTCCATATTAAGAGGCAAATTGAAATAACCTGAATTCATTGTCTTGTAGATATTTTGAATACTGATTAATCCAAAATTGTCTGTAAATATCATAAAACATGCTAATACTTATCGCCAATATATTACAAATAAATATTTTTTTTAATTAACGGAACTTCCCAATACAATATACACTATATAAAATAAAGCTTGTATTGGAATTTTAATCATTTCAAATATCATCGCATTATTTCAAATTGAAAACAGATTATACAAAATCAATAAGATCAGAAAATCACAGTAAACTTGATCTTTATATATATATACACACACACACACACGTACATATACATACATACATATATACACACACATATATACACACACAATTAGTGTCATTTAACAAAATGGACAAATACCATTAGTTTATAATCATACAATTGTACAACCAAAAATATACATAAAAAATATATATATACATATATATATATATATATATATATATATATATACATATAAGAAACGCAAAATAATATTTGCCGGTATTTTAATATAGGAAAAGCATTTTCGAAAAAGAGTTGAAAGAATTAATGTGCAAAAACGAAAGGTTCTCAACCTTTGGATCCGTGATGCGTCGTTTGAACATGCCACGACGTTGAGTCCAATGCCTTCGGCAGTGATGCCCAGACGAAAGGAAAAATAACACCTTGATAACTCGAATGATACTTTTTGTTCCTCTCTTTCTCTCTCTTTTCTTTTGTGATCCCTTTTTGATATTAATCCACAATATGCGTGGATTTTCTCAATGCGTATTAGAACACAGAATGTCTTGCCTCATACTAAAATCTTTCTTCTATCTTACGTTTTACTCGTGGCAATACACTCGGATACTTATTTATCCTTTGTCTAATGGCTTCTATCTACATATAAGCCGTTAAACATTTGACCAATTAAGTTGAGAACAATCTGAAAGGAAAGGTCTGAATAAAATATATAGCTTATCGGGTTTGGACAACGGAATGAAACTTCACTCATATACATTGCGTTCAACCGAATCGATGTATATTCTCTAGGGATACACGAATGGCGTTCGAACATCTTCTAATCGGTCTTTTTTTATTAAAAGAAAAAAAGAAAATTGTGTGTGTGTGTATGTGTGTATGTATGTATATGTATGTGCATATATATATACACACGTAATTGTTCGTTTTTTTATTGCTACGCATACATACATCACGCAAATATCAGCAGACAATTTTATTTATCTCTACTGGACACACTCTCCCGAATAATAAAGTATTTATTGTGTTTAAATATGTGCAGAATTAAAACGTATTTATCCACTTCGAGATAACTACGTTGATAACCGGCGGTGTGTTTCAGTTGGTATTATTTATCTCGAATCGAAACTCGAAAATTTAGTGACTTTAATATGGCTCCGAAAACTTTATCCAATGAAATTCAAAGTTATCTACCAATCTACGTTCAAGATGATATTAATAACATATAGTTCGATATATCGAAAAAGCGTGAAAATTTCTTTGCATTCAAATTTATGGATCTTTAAGTTGGCTCGAGATCTGTTTCTGGATAAGAAAGGAGAGAGAGAGAGAGAGAGAGAGAGAGAGAGAAAATTTCTTTGTATACTTCTCATGGAATATATATATATATATTCCATGTATGATCTTATTTTTTCGTGAAATCTCAAGCGACCTTTCGATCCTTGTTCTATAGATCAAAAAAAAAAAAAAAAAAAAAAAAAAAAAAAAAAAAAAAAAAAAAAGAAAAAGAAAAAAAAACCAAACACTCAATTTTGATCGAGAGACGAAATTATTGTATTTATCTATAGATATTCGCAATAATGATCACTTTTATCGTCGCAATAAAAACGCTGATTTATTGCTGTTAATTTGCTTACCAGTATTATCTTTTGGAAAAGTATTTGTAGTTGGATCAATCTGTTCGACTATTAAAGAAGCCACTGAGAGATCGGATATTAATTAATCATAAATTCATGCGCACATTTATTGTTAACTCTACGCGTTTAACTAGGATCTAGTTCGAAAAGAAAAAAGAAGGAAAGAAAGAAAGAAAGAAAAAAGAAAGAAAGATCCAATATATGCACTAGTATAAAAGTTGCAGCTTCTTGAATTAACACCGGGTATGTCATCTATTTCTTAACAACTCTTAGGTACATATGATCGGTATGAACTTTTAGTAGTTTCGTATCCATCTACCTGTCAAATGAAAATGTAAATGAGAAGTTATGAGTGTGTGAAGGAAGTTTAAAGACTTTTAACATACGGTAATGCAATCGATGCAATTTATCCGATTAACTCGGAACATTAGCCAAAGGTAGAAAGAAACCTTTCAAGTGATCGAGAGAGTTCTAGTATCTATCAGTTAAATACAGTTATGGCTCTCCGTAAGGTAAAAGGAAATTTCGAACGAATGTTCGACAAGAATTTGACGGATTTAGTGCGCGGCATTAGAAATAACAAAGAGAATGAGGTAAATTTTTTTCTATACTTTAAGAATATCCTTTTCCTTTTTTTTTATTTTTTTATTTATCTATTTGTTTTTTTTCTATTGTAACAAGAAAAGAGACACGTAACTTAACCTAACTTTGTAGATTATTCTTTTACCTAGAAATACTTTATTTGGATTATCATCTTATGTTATTGTGATAGGCAAAATACATTGCACAATGTATAGAAGAAATCAAACAAGAATTGCGCCAGGATAATATTGCAGTAAAGGCAAATGCAGTCGCTAAGTTAACATATGTAAGTAGGTGTTTCATATGCTAATTTTAACTATTGTTTAATTTCTAATAAGATAATTATGTTATTTTCTATCCAAATCTATAGTACATCTTACTGATACTATTTACATTTCTGTAGTTGCAAATGTTAGGTTATGACATTAGTTGGGCTGGATTTAATATAATTGAGGTCATGTCATCTGCCAAATTCACTTATAAACGTATAGGATATTTAGCAGGTAGTCAAAGCTTTCATGCAGATACAGAGGTATGGTTTCTATTAACCTCGTGATATATAAATAGCTTGGGATATATGATTAGTTTTAAGATCTTGTAAGAATAATTTATAAATTTGGTAATTGCAGCTTTTGATGTTGACCACGAACATGATACGCAAAGACTTAAATAGTCAAAATCAATACGATGCTGGATTGGCTCTTAGTGGTTTATCTTGCTTTATAAGTCCAGATCTAGCACGAGATTTAGTTAATGATATAATGACTTTGTTGACATCTACAAAGCCATATTTACGCAAGAAAGCAGTTTTAATGATGTACAAGGTGTTCTTGCGATTTCCAGAAGCGTTAAGGCCTGCTTTTCCTAGATTAAAAGAAAAACTTGAAGATCCGGACAGTGGTGTGCAGTCTGCAGCTGTCAATGTAGTTTGTGAGTTGGCAAGAAAGAATCCAAAAAATTATTTAAGTTTGGCTCCTGTTTTTTTCAAATTAATGACAACATCGACTAACAATTGGATGCTCATAAAAATTATTAAATTGGTAAGTATATTTTGTGATATTACATTGATCGATCAATTAAACACAGAAAGATTAAGTATTGATACATAAAAACATAAGAGCTGTTATCAATCGATGAATGCATATATACATATATCATTTTTAAATTCGAGCCTAGTAATGTTGATCTTATTTCACATGCTCAGTTCTCCACTATAACACTGATTGAGCCGAAAATGGGTCGGCGACTTACTCAACCACTAATTGACCTGATTTCAAGGTTTTTTACTAGTTGATTACTTTGATATAAAAAAAAGCATTGATAATTTAGATCAAATAGTAGTAGTAAAAATATGGTAGAAGTATACAAGTATTTTCATTATTCATTTTACTCTGTGTTGTCTATAAATGATTTATAGAATGTTACATATATATATATATATATATATATATATATATATATATATATATTGTTTGCCATTACATATTATTTAGACTGCAAATTAAAATTATATTTACAGTTTGGCGCATTGACACCTCTAGAACCTAGGCTTGGCAAAAAGCTAATAGAACCCCTTACCAATTTGATACACAGGTATTTAACGTGTTTATATTGATATTTCCCCCATCGCTCTCAACAATTGTAGATTTTATCAGAGCAAGTAAAATAGTTCTATGTGTTATATAAATGTGTACATGTTTGCCTCAGTTACTTTATAGCTGGTATTAATAAGGATTATTAAAATAAGTTATTAATAAATTATTAACATCATTAATAATATTATCTTTACTATTTTTTAGTACATCTGCTATGTCTTTACTGTATGAGTGCATCAACACTGTAATAGCTGTATTAATTTCTATATCATCTGGTATGCCAAATCATTCAGATTCAATACAGCTGTGTGTGCAGAAATTAAGAATATTAATAGAGGATTCTGATCAAAATTTGAAGTACTTGGGCTTATTAGCAATGTCAAAAATATTAAGGACACATCCTAAAAGTGTACAAGCTCATAAAGATCTTATTATGCAATGTCTTGATGACAAAGATGAAAGTATAAGATTGCGTGCCTTGGATTTATTATATGGAATGGTATCAAAGAAGAATTTAATGGAAATAGTTAAAAAATTAATGGTGCATATGGATAAAGCTGAAGGCACTACGTACAGAGATGAATTACTTTCAAAGATCATACAAATCTGTTCTCAAAATAATTACCAATTTATAACATATTTTGAATGGTAAATTAACAAATATATTTTATGATAATAATAAAACGAGACATACATCTAATGTCAGAATATACAAATATAAGTTCGTGCTCGATAATTATGTGTATATATATAAGCTGTGTATTTATAGGTATATATCTGTATTGGTGGAACTCACACGAATGGAAGGCACCAAGCATGGACCATTAGTAGCTACTCAACTACTTGATGTAGCGATCCGGGTACAAGCTATACGTAAATATGCAGTTCACCAATGTGCCTTACTGCTTGAAAATTCATACCTTTTAACTGGTCAACCACGAGCTACTATGTCTGAAGTTTTATATGCGGCTGCTTGGATATGTGGAGAATTTTCTAGGTAATAAATTAAATATATACTATAATTATTTTCATTAAATAATATATACAATTTAAATGAAAATTTGTAATATTAATAGTGAACTAGAAGATCCTTTAGCAACATTACAATCAATGTTGCGATCCCAAGCATCCAGTTTACCAGGACATATTCAAGCAGTTTATGTGCATAATATTTTAAAACTTGCTGCAGCAATATTGTATAAAGCAGAGAAAGAAGGTGACAATGAAACGATGGAACAAGTAAGTTATACCGCGATTCATTTATATCAAATATTATTATTTTAGTCTTTATTTTTTTAATATATAAAAACATTTTATACTATTGAATTATTATATCTAGATGTAAACATTACTTAATATTATTACCAATATATTTAGTCTTTTTTTTATTTTACAGATTTTTGCATTGAAAGATAAAATAGCAGCATTTGTGTGTAGTGGTGACTTAGAGGTTCAAGAAAGATCTAGTTCCGCATTGGTTTTATTTGAATGCTTGAAAGAAAATCCTGGCTTGGCTGAAGAATTAATGGAAGCGTTTGAAGGTGAACTTAATCCTGTTGCTCCTAAAGCTCAAAGAAAGGTGAAAATAATATATTATTTATTTTCGTTAAAAAAATAAAAAAAATAAAAAAGAATATTTCTTTAAAATAATTAATATTTTAATACATATTTAGGTACCTATACCTGATGATTTAGATCTAGATTCGTGGATCAATGATCCACCCTCGGAAAGCTCTGATTCCGAAGATATGGACATGAACGAAATCTTTGTGAAATCAGAAAAGTCCAATAATTCTTTCATGAAACGAGAAACGAAGGAACCTACGGTAGAAGAACTTCAAAAGAGGAGAGAGGCTAGAAAATTGGAACAGCAAAATAATCCTCATTATTTGAAAGAATCATTTAAGAATTCCACGTCATATCACAATTCAACAAATTTTTATGAAGACTTTGAAAACATTCCAGTCGCTGAATTAGACATACCAGTGTCTCTAAAAATATCGAATTATTCTAATTCTAGTAAATATCACAATATGAGTGTGGATAATAATTACAAAAGACATAAAAAACATGGCAAGAAAAAGAAATCGAAAAAAAGTAAATATACATACATACATATATATTTTTTCCCTAAATATTAACGTTATGCAACTGTATGTTTTATTAATTATTATAAACTTCGATCAAGATACATTGTATCATTTTTCTTTTGTATTTTAAAAATTTTTTGCTAGATAAACAATCTGCATCAGAAGATGAACGGGAAGATTATCCAACGCAAGTTATAAACACAGGTATTGGTGAACTTCCACCAGGGGCAGAAATAAGTGATAGCGATGATTATGATATGATCGATGCCAATGATCCTCATCGAGCTTTAAATATTGATTTAGACATGCCTTTGCGAGAGGATGAAAGATTACCGGTTTTGGAGCACAGAGTAGTAGAGAATAGTCCAAATCAGAAAATTACAGAGGTAAAGACAATAAAAAAAGACAAGGTAATTATTTCTTTCTTTTCTTTGTTATATAATGTAGATGGGGGTATATGAGTGCGATTAATTACATATGATGAGCGTAGGAGAGAAAAGAAAATATATATATCTTATTTATATTGATAGGGTCATAGGAAAACAAAAAGAAAGAGTAAATGTGTTCAAGAAAAACAGGCTGATAATCAAATAAATATGACTGATATGTGGTTAGAAGATAATACTGAAGAAGCAGGTTCTTCCTCCATTCAAGATTACGCAGAAGCGAATAATAGTAAAAAAAGTGTAGATATACGAAAAGATAGCAAGAGAAAAAAATCTAAGAGTCAGGAGAAGCATAAAAAAATAAAGGAAGACGATGCCAAACATAAAAAATCAAAAAAATCAAAAAGTAAGAAGGAGAAGAAGTTGTCGGATTATGAAGAAACGGCCGGTATATCTACGCCCTCCAAAGAAATATTGCCAGAATTAAGGAATGACTTAGTTATTACTAAAAATAGTTTGAATTCTATTCAGCCATTGATCGCATATGAAGAATTATCTAAAAATAAAACTATTTCTATGATGTACGAATTAAAGCAAATTGCAGATGACACTAGTAAAATAATTGTATCGATACTAATTACTAATGTAGGTCAAAAGCTTGTAAAAGAAATAAGGTTCGATATTACGGATACGTCAACATTGAAACTAATGAAAAATGTAGGTATTTTATTTTGTTATTTTATTTTTTTTTGTATGGTAATTGAATATCGTAAGAATGAATTCAAAGCAATCAATTTCATCGATAATTCAGATTACTTGTTTAATCGAAATTTGATTTTTTTTTTTTTTTATTTTTACAGAATGGCGATGAATATGGAATGAAATTGCCATTCCAACTACCTCCACAATCCAGTAAAGAAACTCAATTTACTATATTAATATGCGATGTAACGTTCGCTCAAAAATTGAGAGGGACACTGACGTATATGCTTGAAAATGTGGAAGGAACGGCGCAAGAAAAACTCGACTTTACTATAAATTTATCATGTAGCAAATTTATGATTGGACATTTGTCACATAAAGATATATTAACGGAGTTACTCAAAAGTGGTCAACTGGTATCTAGAATTAAAAAGGAGATTGTACCCTCTCAGGAATTTAATGCAGTCTTAAATACTGTCTGTTGCAAATGCAATCTCACACTAGTGGAACAAATAAACAATACCGCATCTTTATATGGTCATTCGTTGAAAGGACATCATGTGTGCCTTTTGTTAAAATACAATGTAAGCCTAATAGCGTGATATAAATACCATAGATACGTTGATCATTATTTCGTTCTGATGTTACATCTAATATTTATTTTTATGTTCTAGAAATTGACAGGTAATTTGTTGATCGAAGGTAAAGGTGACAATAACTCTCTCCTGTCAGGAATTGCGGAAGAGATATCAAGGCTTCTGACATAAAAGAAAGTGTACCTATGTTAAAAAAGAAAAAAAAAAAGAAAAAATCTAATGATTCCTATCATTTATTACAGTCGTATTCAACAAACCTTTACATTCAGCGAAGAAATATTTTCTAGGATCTGTTATGTATGAGATAATGATTATAGGAAACTCACCTGCTAATTCATTAATCATTACATATTTTTAGATGGAGTTCTTATCTAAGCACTGTATAATTTAGATCATAAAATTTGTTAAATATACATACATATATAAGAGTTATACATATGTACACATATATACATGGATAAATAAATACAATGTACATGTATATGTGGGTTATCAGGATTCTAAACAGAAGGAAAAAAAAGAAAAAGAAAAAAAAAGAGAAACATTTATTCACACATTAAAAGGACATCGATACAAAAAGTAGGGAATAATTGAAATAAATTTATATTATTTCGGGTCGCCTACTTTTTGTGCTGCTGCCTCGTTTTATAGAGTAAATTTATTTTAAAAATTAAACAAAAAAGTAATTTGGTATCTTGTAAATACTATAAGATATCATCTCTATCGTCTCTATATTGTCATGTTCCATCTCATTTATGAGAATGTGTATAAATATAATAATATTATTTAGTGGCGATAATTATATCAATTCTGCATGCGATATTACGTTTATAATAATATTATACTATTAATATTTTCATATAAATCTAAATCATATACATTTTAAACAATTTATATAAAATGTAAGTGGAAAGGAAAGAACAATGTAAATAGCTTGCGCCTGTAATCTATGCTTACAAAGATTATTTTATTGGTCGGAAATCTCTTTAAATTTGATTTAATATAATAACGAAATGTTTCTTATTAATCATCTTTTAACATAGAATCAGAATGCATGATACAAAAGATTTAATAACATCTTAATTATTTATCCAAAGAAAGTTGGGAGCTTTCCTGAATAAAATTACGACTGCTCTCGCGTTTTCTCATTGCATTTACGTATCCGTATGCTTATAATAATTGTGATTTTACTTTTTTCATGATTTCATTTCGAATGAAATCACGTCTCATTGTGGACGACGTAAAAAAAAAAAACTAAATCGTTAGAACAATATCGAGAAACAACAAAAATTAAATATAATTACGTTTGTAACGTCCCCCCATCTCGAGAAATAATTACACGTGCAATTATTCAATATATTTTTAAGATTCCTTACTCATCCTCTCTCTCTCTCTCTCTCTCTCTCTCTCTCTCTCTCTCTCTCTCTCTCTCTCTCTCTCTCTCTTTCTCTTTCTGTTATATGCATACAATAGGAATATTGAGAGAAAAAATAAAAAAAATAACAAAAAAAAATCAACTATCGAATGCATATCAAATTTGAATGAAAATAATGATCATATAAAAGATCTAATTAATTGAAAAGTTAGAAATGACTAATAGACTAGGATAGTATAACAGTTCAAATATTAAAAAAAAAAAAAGAAAAAAAAAAGAAAAAAATTGTCAAACGAATCATACAAAAATTCCATCAAAGCCGTATTTTTAATTACGTATTGTCTTTTATTCGGCAATATATGCTGAAAATTATCACGCTAAATGTACAGATTATTTTACATACAAACAATTTAATAATACTCTTTGATTGCAATGCTTCGCGTTGATTGTCTTGAAGATAATAGATTACGATAAAAAAAGAAAAGAAAAAACAGCTGTTAGATATTTTTTTTATAACTTTGTTTGTTTCATTTTCTATTTCAAACTTAGCTATCTAATTGTGTAGTTAACATAAAAGATTGTTATCCGAGACTGAAGGAAAAGAAGCAACATAAAAGTACGATTTGATCGGTTCGATTAAAAAAAAGAAAAAAGAAGAAAAACAACATTTACACTTAGAATTTTTATTATTTTATACGATGATTCATATACTTTATATAAATATAAAAATATATGTGTGTGTGTGTGTGTATATATACGAATATATTTTTATTATCTATCTCTATACATATGAATATTTGTAATCTTAAAAAGAGAAATATAATATTTACTTCTTTTTTTTTATAAACATTTCTTTAATTATTTTCATATTAGTGTAAATATAAATATAAATATAAATATGAATAAATAAATAAATAAATAAATAAATATATATATATATATATATATATATATATATATACACACATCATATATGTATAATATATATTTGTTGAAAATTTACTCGTCGTAGTTCAACAGATTTCATTTTAAATAAAAAGGAAGAAAGTTAACGTGGCAAAAATGGATTATAGTGCGTTAGCCTTAATTTTCTTTTTTTTTCTTAGCCTTGAAATGGTATGACAAGAAAATGGGTTGATTCTCGTTGATGAGATCAGGTGAATCACGATGTGAAGTAATCGTCGTTCGTGAAAATTAGTTGATCTCGTGTATGTGCCTTCATTGTTGGAGATTCAATGAATCAACGCGGATTACGCGTAAGATTAAACTCGTTGAAAGTCTTCGGACTTCTTTTTTTTTATCTTACAAAGAGAAATTCTTTCTTTGTATTATTCTAATATCATATTATTTAAATGACGATCTTACACAAAACGTTCGATTTAAATAGAATGTTGGAACTCGAATGGAAGGAAGGAGGAAGAAGAAGTCAAACATGTTTCGATCGTTCTCCGGCAAACGATAATAATAAATAACAAACATATATCGAATATATATCGAATATATATATATATATATATATATATATATATATATATGTATTTCTATATTGTGTGTGACAGTTAATTTTATTTGCTTCTTCGTCGATTAAACGACGATGATCTCTTAAGAGTCGAATAAATACAATATAAGTAGTTATATCATCGAAATATGCTATATAAACGCCTATAATTCTCCTTCTTCTTTTAATTAATATCTAATTTCCCGTTGTTTTCTCTTTTATTACGATAAAAAAAACTAATTTTCGAAGGTATTCACTTGTGACAAACGAATAAATGAGATCGTTAAAAAATAAAAAAAAAGGAAGAAAATGGAAGCACTCGTCGAATGGATCAATTTCTTCGAATTATTTCAACTAATTACGTTTTATTAACATCCGATCGACTACGAATTATAGTGTACGAAGAAAATTCTCGGTTATACACAAATCGAACGTTCAAATGATTCGCGGAACTATCAACCTCTATATCAAATGATGGAATAGTGTTCCTTTACAAAAGACGACTAATCCAACAATCGCCCCACCTCTTCGTTCGGTCCTTCGAATATAATCTATTTATAAACTTACGACTTATTATATACCGATTAGTCGTTCGAAGTACTACATCGTGTATCCTAACAGCGATAAACGTGCAATTGAAATTATTATTTGGCTGATAATTTCGTATGAAATACTAGAATAGAAACTATTTTTGTGGATACTTATTCATTGTGCAATCTTATAGTGACGTTTAATACCTTCGATTTCTTTCAAGTGATCGTGATCTTCGATTCTTTTCTCTCTTTTCCTTTTTGTTTTTGTTTTTTTTCACATATAACGTAATTATACGTGTAAAATATATGATAATTATAATGTAATAATAATAATAATAATAATAATAATAATAATAATAATAATAATAATAATAATAATAATAATAATAATAATAATAATAATAATAATAATAATAATAATAATAATAATAATAATAATAATAATAATAATAATAATAATAATAATAATAATAATAATAATAATAATAATAATAATAATAATAATAATAATAATAATAATAATAATAATAATAATAATAATAATAATAATAATAATAATAATAATAATAATAATAATAATAATAATAATAATAATAATAATAATAATAATAATAATAATAATAATAATAATAATAATAATAATAATAATAATAATAATAATAATAATAATAATAATAATAATAATAATAATAATAATAATAATAATAATAATAATAATAATAATAATAATAATAATGGGAATATAATGTTTATATCGTAAAGTTGTGCGAGGAGAGAAATTAACGGAATAGATTTGACCGATTGCGATCGTGTTATCGACAATTTTTTCGACTATTTTTTAAACAATAACAATAATAATAACGAATTAAACAAACAAATAAATAAAATAAATAAACAAACAAATAAATAATATTATATTATATTGAGAGAAAAGTGGTGGTGATAAATATTATAAAAAAAAAAAGATCCCATCGCGAGGATAACGACGAGTATAGAAGAGAACACTGCCACTGTGATCTTTACGCTCGACCGAGAGGAGAACGAAATGGCAGGAGTGCGAGGCAGCGTGCCGTGGTGTGCTATATAAATAATACTTCGCGCAAAGACAAATCAGTCGACTTGCGGCCGCCGTACCTGTCACGGCATAAAATGCAACGCTAATAACGTAGATATCAAGAAATTAGTTTATCAAACAATATATATATATATATATATATATATATATATATATATATGTATGTATATGTATATGTATAAATAAATATATATATATATATATATACATATATTTCGTTCGAACAAATTCAAAACCTTTCCCTCAATCTTTATTTCCTTATCTTTGTTGTCTCTTTCTTTCTTTCCGTTTTTCTATTCTCCTCCTTCATTCACTCATCCCCCTTTTTCTTGTTCTTCTTCTTCTTCGTCTACCTCTTTCTTCCTTTGTTGTTCCTTTTTTATCCTTTTTTTTGCCCTATTTATTTTTCTCTTTTAAAATTTGATTTCCTGAGTATTGAAATCCCTTTATCCGATCGATCGATCGATCGATTGATCGCTCGCTCGATCTATCGATCCAATTTATCATCAACGATCGTTCGTTCTTCGTTGCACACGGTAGCCGCAGAGTTAAAGGTAGTTATAGGAAGAGATAAAAGGAGACTTGTGATAACCGTGAACGATCCGTGATCCATTAGAGCAAAAATGTCACACGACAACTTAGGATTTACAGCGAGTACGGTGAGTTATAATGTGAACATATAGATAAAAAAAGGAGAGAGAGAGAGAGAGAGAGAGAGAGAGAGAGAGAGTGAGAACAGGATATTATATATATATATATATATATATATATATATATATATATATATATATATATATATATTGGAAAAAAAGTGGAAAAATATCTATCTCGGTTAAGATGAGATCGACAATAAACATCTCTTTTCCCTGTTGTGTGTATAATGTGCGCGCATGTGTATATGTATTTATGTATGTATATTTGTCTGTTATGTCCTTTAAGGCGTGTTACCGTAGATTGTATATTGCAAAGACAATTAAATTTCTTTTTTCTTTTGTCTTACGCGCCGATGGTTACCAAACATTGATAATTTCAAGGTAGTCCATTATGAAATAGTTTTCTTTCTTTCGAAAATTTATTTACCTTTATCACGAAAAATTTTTGTTTTTCATTTTTGCTTCGTCCTTCATTTTCGTGTAATTATTTCTCTTTCTTAAATTCGAAAAATTCCGTTGTTACGGGGAAAAAAGAATCATATCTTTATTGTAAAAAGTAAAGAAAGAAAAACAATAATAATAATTGGTCTAACGAAGATAGTACGTTCTTTAAAACCACTATGACGAAATCGAAAATTTTGACGCGAATGGAAATTTTTGACTTCGTTTCCTTTGTCCCTCTCTACGTTTGTGTTTCGTTTTATGAATATTCGAGCGAAGAAAGGAGCGTTTACGCACGAAAAATTGATTGAATCACTTCTGACAGTGTCATTACATTATTTCACATAATTTATGTCGTATATTTTTCGAAGATAAAAATAATATTATAATTCGCTTTCGATAAATGAAATTTATCACATTGACAGTATATATCGGCTATTGTTAGATATAATACCTAATTAATACAACACAACGTGTTTCTATTAAGACGTATTTCTATTAAGACAATAGTTTATCAGTAATAATAAGTAGTAAACAATTTAGGTTGAAATAAGTATCGCGTAGAAAATGAGTGACTAAAATTACGTCGTAAAAAATAATATCTGCAAAAAATTCTCTAGAATCTTGTAATTGTTATGCACGTACGACCCACGTAGATTGCATATTGCGATTGCCTATATCTCAATATATGCATATGTATATATACATATATATATGGATATATATATATATATATATATATATATATATATATATAACAACTATATCTACTGCGTTGTATATTTTTATTCATTTTATCCTTTTAACGTAACAAGCGCGTGCCCACAACTTTTCTGTTTCTTTTCGAGCGTATCCTTCATTCGTGTCCTTTAAATCTGAGAGAACATTGACCTACATCGACGAACGTGTATGCTCGTGTTTCAATAATACATTTTGTTTTCTTTTTCTTAATCGTTCCGTCTCTCTCTCTCTCTCTCTCTTTCTCTCTTTCTCTCTCTCTCTCTTCTCTCTTCTCTGTATTAAAGAATGGATCACACGATCAGATCTATCGAATGAAAAATTAAATACACAGAGGGAGGGATGTTATTTCAAATTTTTTTTGTTAACGATCGTTAAAATCGTAAAAGAACGTTTTTACCAGATCAAATATAATACTGTTTTCTCGATCGCGAAGGACAAATCGCGAACATTCACGCACAACCATGCAAATGTCCTTCTTCCGATTCCATCTTGGCAATGAGCTCATTGTGAAAACTCGATATATTAATCGTTTGATCGTGAGAGAAATGGAGACAGTAAGGGTAAATATATATATATGCAATAGAAGACTTTCGCTTTTTGAACTATCGACTTCGCGCAATAAATCAATCCGTTTGGATCTTTTGTTATCGATATCAAGGTTGTGAAGTTAAACGAATTTTATGGTTTCCCCCTTTTGTTTTCGATTGGATGATATTTCTTCCGTTATAATGTATTCTCTGTATGCGAACGTAGACGATCATTTACTAAGATTAGGATTTAATAATTTTCTTTTTTTCACGCTTTTCTCATTGACGTCATACATGACAGATATAAAATTTATTTTTGTAAAAATATTTAAATATTTCTCTTTTATTTTGAAATTTTACCAACGATAAGCGATTTTAATCTTTGTACGTTGTAGATCTGACGCTTTACATGAAGAACGCGTTGTAAAAAAAAAAAAAAATTGAAAAGAAAACTAAAAGGATCGTGATCGATTGAATTGGTAGTACATTTTTTTTTTAATTGAAAAGTAAAAACGCTTTTTTTCCTTTTTTTTTTCTTTTTACAAGAGTTCCGTCGAACATTTTTATGCGACGAGCTGCACATTTGGAAGAATTTGATTTTCTTCCTTTTTCGTCACTTCGAAATTCCTCACAAGACCTCGTGAATTGGTTAACACTCGAGAAATTATCAAGCACGATCAGTGATTTTAGAACGAGTTAAACTTAATATTATATGAAACGATTAGAATCATCAACGTCGATTATTGGCTATCGATATGAGATTATCTGTGGAATATTACTCTTCTGAGTTAACGACGTATGTATTCGGTTTAAACCAGTTCTGTAACGACGATTAAATATTTAAGTTTGTTAGACCCGAGCCAAGTCAATCACATTTCGAGCGTACCTTCTTTCGCTCGTGCGTTCATTCATGTCATTTCTTTTTTTAAAATGGACCCATCGCCATTCGATTCAATCGTATATAGTCGTGTACTCGATCGTACGAGATAAATGTCATAATTCGATCGATCGATTTTTCGTTCATATCCGATATTGCAGGTTAGATGAATTTTCTTTCTTATTCTTTACGTTTCTTTTCTTTTCCTTTATTTTATTTTATTTTATTTTTTTATTTATTTACTTTTTTTTTAATTTCATCGATAATCTCACGCAAGGGAAAGATAATTGTATCGTAAGAATACTTTATCGTTTAATATTTTTTCTCTCTTTTTTTTTTTATTTCTTTCGACATAAACTCCGCATATCGTATTTACATCGTATGCATATGCATAAATCTTCACGGAAGAATTTCGATAAGGCATATTTCGACGATGATTAATGCATTTTTAATTTCGCTAAACAAATGCCCTTTTAAATCTTCGCAGACGTTTCTACTTAAAGAACATTCATTGTGACTCATTCACGTTACATTCATTAATAAT
>OU964961.1:1504508-1529508 GCA_918808275.2 Dolichovespula sylvestris
AATTTGTTACAACGAATAATAATATTTTTCGAAACGTGATACTTGAAATCTTAGTAACCTTTATTCGAAACATTTCTTTATAAAACGAACAGGATCGAGAATATATTCGTTCGTATCGTTTAAAAAACGAGACGTTCTTATATACCAGTTTATATATCAGGTGTACTTTCCACTTAATAAATACGATTGTTATATTCATATTTGCAGGAACGTGGAGACTTTATTCCATCTGTTGAAAGGTAGCTTAGGTACTGGTATTCTTGCAATGCCAATGGCCTTTCACAATTCGGGATACGTGTTAGGCATGTTCGCAACAGTAATCATAGGCCTACTTTGCACGTATTGTATGCGAATACTCGTTACCTCGATGTATGACCTGTGTAAAAGGAAAAAAGTAGGATCCATGACTTATCCAGCGACCATAGAAGCTGCTCTTGAGGAAGGTCCAGCATGTTTGAGGCGGTTTTCGAAATTATCGATGTGAGTAATGTTGAATTTACGATTATTATTATGCGATTACTGTACTTATATACATCGATCAATGTCGATTATAAATCATTTTTCTAATATATTGTTAATATATTATTAATATATGTATATAAATAAATCAATATATATATATAATATATAATATTTTGGACATATTTTGACCATTATTTGCACATATTTTTTTTATCCATAATATATATTGGATATATTTAATTAATATATATTGTATTTTATTTTTTAATATAGTATATTAAACAATATATTATATGTTATATATTTTATTATTTATATATTTCACATATAAATATATTTATGAAAATATTTAACAAATTTTATTTTCTTCTCTTTCTCTCTCTCTCTCTCTCTCTTTCTCTCTCTCTCTCTCTCTCCCTCTCTTTCTCTTTCTCTCTCTCTCTCTCTCTCTCTCTCTCTCTCTCTATATATATATATATATATATATATATATATATATATATATATATAATAAAACAAATATATATGTATAGAAATAATTGTTCTTTTTCTTTTTACAGTCACGTAACAAACACTTTCCTTCTGATTTATCAATTGGGTAGCTGTTGCGTCTACGTAGTGTTCATTGCAAATAATTTAAAAAGGGTTAGTAAAGAGATTATTTTCTCAAATATTGTTATCGTTATAATACTTTATAAAAGATTCAACGTAAATTCACGTACGTACCTACTTATATTCGCGTACGTATGTATGTGTGCGCTTGTGTGTGTGGGTGTGTGTGTGTGTGTGTGTGTGTGTGTGTGTGTGTGTGTGTGTGTGTGTGTGTGTGTGTGTGTGTGTGTGTGTGTGTGTGTGAGAACGTTCCCGTCGATTTATATCGTCGGTAGAGAAAAGGAGCAATCTAGGTCATGGAAACACACCGCAGGAATGGTATTGTGGATTAGACTTGTGTCCTGCGTAATTAATTCTTATACCGGCATGAGTCAAGGCGATTGAATTTTCACGCGGGGACCTTTCAATTCTAGAAAAAAAAAATATCCAACGATATCCAAATATGGATGCAATCAAAATAATAATTCGATTTGAAGGACGAATGAAATTGACGTTTTCCTGCGCGTTAGCGTGGATTGCATTAGTAAAAGGAGAGAATGTGTGAGTTCAAGTACGTTACTCAAATCGATTACCCAATCGAGACACTAACTTTACGTTCGTTCTCTTTTTAAATACCTACGAAATAGTATTAAATTTTCTATTCTTCTTTTTTTTTCTTCTTCTTCTTCCTTTCAACTTTTGTTGTTCGGTCCAATTTTTATACGTGTACGATATAACAAATGCTTTTCGATACGATCTATTTAACGGACAATGGGTTTGTTTCGTTCGTGCTATGGTTAAAATGTAACGTGCCGTAAGTAGGTAGGTGATACGTAATATTATAATGGTACGTACATAGTTATCTATCGTGCCGTTACGACACTAGTTATTACGACAAGTGAATAGAGCTTGCGGAAGGCAATGTGCTTGTCGCGTAAACCAGAATCTCGTCTCTCTTTGCTTGATTGTACGTGATAGAACACGTGTATCCATACGAGTAGGAGGGCGGGAGGTGAATGGGTGGAGTGGTGAGGGGGGGGAGAGGGAGAATATTTAACGTTGTTACAGTATTTTACTGTAAGACAACATTTACACGTTGTTACAGAATTTTACTGTAAGACAACATTTACACGTTGTTACAGTATCGGCGGTAGAAACGAGGAGACGATCGATTTTATACGAAAGAATGGAAGATATACGAAAAAAAAAAACAAAATAAAGAGAATCAATTTTTCTTTTTCTTCTCTCCGAGCTGGCGTGCGTGCATTTAATTATATTTTGATTGATCTCGATCTCGGTATAGGTCATATGTTTGAGGAGTATCATAAATAAACAATAATAAATAAAACTTGATATTATAAATGAACAATACGTACTATGTATATGACATAGTATTTATTCATTTATATATTACATCCGTGTATATATATATATATATATATATATATATATATATATATATTTATGTATGTATATATGTATGTATGTATTAAGTATCTGATAGACGAATTAGTGTTGCGACAGATACGTAAAAAATTTGTCCTCGCTTTTTTTTCGTTTCTCATTCGCTTTCCCTCCCCCTATCATTTCCCTTCATTTTTCACGCGCGAAAGTTTTTGATATCGGGTTAATGCACCTGCGATTGATACGTACGTACGTACTCAAACGGCATCGGTATGCCGCTCACCCGGTTGTGTAACGTCCGTCGATCGGATCGTGGAAATATCTCCAACGTAACATATACCAAAGCCACGTGGACGTACACGTACACGTTATCGTTTATATAGGGAGATTAGGAAGAGAGAGAGAGGAAAAAAAAGATTCGTCTCAGATTAAACGTAACTCGAGATTTAAAGTGCAATTTTACGCAATATTATTCGCGAACAATAAGATACGTTTTAAAGGTGCGAATTATAAGAAACGATTGACGATCTACTCATGTCACTTTATTCGCTCATTTATTTTATTTTTTTTTTCCCATGTCAATTACATTCCTGTTATCGGACATGATCGGAAGTAACGGGAACGTGTTGAATGTTATTTCTATTATTTCGGGTTTTTCGCGAAGAAAATATTTTTCTTCTTTCTTTTTCTTTTTTGTTTTTTTTTTTTTAATTATACAAGCGTATACATTTTCTTTTTTTTTTTAACAGCGACAATTAATCGCAACAACACTCGTTCAGATATTTAAGATATTATATTTTCTTCCTTTTTTTTTCTTTTTCTTTTTTTTTTTTTATATCATTAAGTCACTCTCCCGTCTCCAGATTAGATTTAATTCCATTGTAACTTTCGTCTAAGAGTGCGCGTAAAAGTAAGTTGGAGAAATAAATCAAGATAAAAGTACTGGCGCTAGTATTATGGTGTACTCTCTCATATCGCGAGAATTTAATCTCGGAGAACTTATAACATTGTAACCAATTGCGAACTAAAAATATTATCTTAAGTGTTTGATTCGTTTTCGCTGACGTTTAGAGCAGACGTTTAGAGCAGACGTTTCTTTGCACGATATATCCATTATATATTTTCTCACGTTTATTCATAGTCTATGAACTCCGTCGACTAATACCATTTAACGTACTTACATTTGTTTTCTATTGCAAAATAACATTGCCATCGTCGAGATCTCGTTATTTTCAAGAAAGTTTTTCTTTGATATAAAATCGAGAAAGAGAGAGAGAGAGAGAGAGAGAGAGAGAGAGAGAGAGAGAGAGAGAGAGAGAGAGACATAAATGATTTATATTATTTATATATATATTATCTTAATAATATTAAGATCGAAACAATATAATATATAGTATAATATAATTAAAATTTTAATCCTAATATAGTTTCGTTTGCGAATCTGTAACTTCACCGATTAATTTTCAATTATTCAAACGTAGTCGGGTTTTTAATGATTAATAGACGTGTTAATTAAGAATGTTGTTAAACGTCGTAATACGTCGCATACAATCGCGATGAGTTTAACAGTCTTTACACAGTGGTATAATGCGAGTACACATATATGCTTGTCGAAAAGTCACACCTGACACATAACTATAAATCTGAAACGGCCGAATTCAAACGATATTTGCCTTCGAGGTTGTACCAATTGTTTAGAGTTTAGACGATGGGCAATATCAACGGCAGACGGTGAATCGGCGAATGTTAATCGTTTCATTTCCAAGAAGCATAAACGAATGAAAATATATGTAAATGTGTATGCGTAGAAGAAGATGTATTCCGAATTCAAAATTTGTCTTACGATGAAACATTCCTCGAATTTCATTTCAATATTGATGAATGGATCTATTAGATCTACGCATATGAGATTCGAATACATCTTTTATTTTCTTCTTTTTTTCTTTTTTTTTAGACGTTTCTTTCACGTCTCATTTTATGACACACGCACATACATATATACATACATACATACATACATATATATATATATATATATATATATATATATATAACGCATGAAGATTTTACAAAGGTATCATTGTTTTTTAATTTGCTATAATTTTGAAATCTTACGAACGTGATTTTTGTAATACATAAAAGATAATATAATGAAATAATAAAAGTGGATCGCGCGAGAGGACCGTGTTTGAGAGCGAAGATAACAAATATTTTTAAATCGAAGTAAAATCACGTGTTATGCAATTTTATTATTTTTTTTCTGTATATATATATATACATATGTATATATATATATATATATATATATATATATATATATGTGCGTTCGAAAAAGGAAATTGTTAAAAAAAACTACGAGGTATGCCAATACTCTCCGATTATTTTCCTTCTTTTTTCTCAACTTTTTGTCTCTTCTCATATATATATATATATACATATTTTTCTTACGAGAGCAAATTGCTAGTATCGCAGGAGAACGTAAAATGATCTAGTATATAAAGGAGTTTCACTCTTACGATCGTTAAAGCGATTTATTTGTTCGACTGTTAAAAAACGAACGAATAAAAAAAAAGAAAAGAAAGAAGAAAAGAGAGAAAAATGAAAGAAGGAAATGAAGAAAGAAAGGGAGGAAGGCGGAGGGAAAGGAGGGGGAGGGAGAGGCTTAAAAATGATCTTTCTCCTTTTCGACGTTTCGATATTTTCAACTCTGAATTATCCGTCGTACCTCGTAATCGTCATCGATGATTTACGTGGTATGACAAAGGCAGACTCAGAAGAAATTTAAAAGATTGCATCGAAATTCATCGTAAAGATGCCTTTTGAAAATCGATAAACACGAGCGATCCATTTGAGCTTCGAACGTTTCCTGATCGGAGAGCGATTTTAATGTTTTATCGTATGCGATTTAAATCTACGCAATACTTCTTTTTTCTTTTTTTTTTCAATACATTTTCGTTCAATCCCATTGCGAGTTCGGTCAACGATCTTTCACATAAGCGATTTGTTCCAACGTAAATCTACGTTTAGAGAACCATACGCGCGGATGCGCATGTGAGACGTTACGAATCGACCTTTAAACCGGGTTTTTGATTTCGGGAAAATTTTCGATATCGTTCGTATTCGAATAAGGGCGAACGAACAGTGAAATTTATTTATTTTTGAAAACGTAGGAAACGAAGATGAGGTAAAACGAAATAAATTAGGAAACGCAGACCACGTCGTACGTACGTACGTATGTACACATACATGTATATATGTATTATATGTATGTATTATATATCAATTAAGAAATTGTCTATGAGCTATCCTTGCGTCATGGTGTTATGCAATATGAAGGTTAGATGCGTCGATGAGAAATGTTATGTGTCAAATGCGTACGAGCTCATTTCCGCTTGGCCTTGAATTAAAGAAAACACACGGACATCTGTCTATTCCGAACACTGACATTTTGACATTTGTCTTTAAACGATACAAACTTATCGAATTTGTCGCAATTTCCTATCGATATGTAGTAATCCTCTTTTTCGTTCGTTTCTTTTCTTTTCTTTTTTTTTTTTTACATAGACCCAAGAGTCGAGAGGGAAAAGCCAATGGAAAGAGGAGAGAACTTATTTACTTGGCTAACACGGAGTCATTTACTTTCTCTTTGAGAAATTATACGATAGATCGCTAACCGTGACGACTTTAGATTCATTCAGATTATGTCTCTCTCTCACTCTTCTCTCTCTCTCTCTCTCTCTCTCTCTCTCTCTCTCTCTCTCTGTCTGTCTGTCTGTCTGTCTCTCTCACTCATTTTTTTTCTTCATTTGAACATGAATGCAATCATCTATGAACGTTTACCGCTGGTAGATACGTACATACATATCTATGTACATATGTATCCGTCCGTGTTTGTACATACGTACGTACGTACGTTTGTATATATGTGAGTCAGAGCAACGAGCAATTTCCACAGAATTTCCACACAATTTCCACATCCGACAGTAATTATCCAGTACTCGCGACAGCGTGGCTAGCGAGAAGAGAAGGCCACCGCAATCGATTACGGTTGATTATAGTACTCGATGACCGTTAAATGTTTCTTCGGAAGTATGGAATCCTATGAATGTTTTGTCTTAATGTAATTAATTGTTCCTTTATTTCTTTTGTGTCTTTTTCCTTGTCTATTTATATTATACATTCGCCGATATGAGCTTTGTGGCGAATATAAAATTGCCTGACAGAATCGTACGTCGAACGTCCAAAATTCTTTTCGGATCGGATATAAAATATTTTTTAATTGAAATTTTTTTCTTATTCTTTTTTTTTCATTGCGATAAATTCGATCATCCAAATATCTATTGACACTTAAATCTTTAATTGCGTAAAAGATTTGCAATCTAAATGAAAGTACTTGTTATTGTTATCGTTATCGCATCAATAAAAGTGTCGTATTAATATTCGTCGAGTTATTTGATTTAATATATATATATATATATATATATATATATATATATATATATATATATATATACACAAAAATATCCGGTAGTCAAACTCACAAATTATTTCGATCACTTGGATAAATAATATTTTATAGAAATTTGAATTCATTAGTCTGTATCTGTATTTTGTAATTTATGTTTTTTAATTGATCACGTTGTTATCATCGAACTGCGCTGAATTAATTTCAATAACACGATAGGTATAGACCAGTTCTCACGTGCATTATATAAATAAACAATAATTTAAGTTGCGTAGAACAACAATCGAAGGCCTTTAACGTGAATCTAATCACTTCATACGTTCTCGACACGGTCAAAGTCACCCATACACGTACTTGCGTTAGATAAAAATCTTTTTTTTCCTTCTCCACCATTCTTTCCCTGTTTTTCTTTCCTCTTGTGTGTTTCGTTTTGTTTTTTCGCAGAATCGCTTTCTTTTCCCCTTCTGATATAGTAAATATTGTTCTTTCTAAACTTCAGAAATAAAAACAAAATGACGTTTATTTGTTTCTCTCTGATTTTTTTATTTTGTTGTTGTTCTTATCTAGGCATTCGACAGTTTTCTTCCGGATCACGTCAAGATACATATGACCGATAAAATATACATGATACTTATACTGTTGCCATTGATATTTATCAATTGGATTAAAAATTTAAAATTTTTGGTACCATGCTCGAAGGTCGCCACTATAGCGACATTCGTCAGTTTTGGTATAATACTGTATTACATATTCAAGGATCCTCTATCCTTTGACGATCGTGAACCAATTGGAAAGATAGAAAATTTTCCACTATATTTTGGCACTGTACTATTCGCTCTCGAAGCTATAGGTGTGGTGAGTTATTTGTTCATTCACGTTACCGTATGATTTTTAATTTTCTTTTTTTCTTTTTTTTTGAGGATACTCAAAAACTTGGGAGTAAAAAGAAAATAATAATAATTATAATAAATAAATAAATTAATTAATTAATCAATACAGATAATGCCGTTGGAGAACGAAATGAAGACGCCTAGACATTTCACAGCTCCATGTGGTATTTTGAACATTGGTATGGGCACCATCGTCATATTGTACGCCGGAATGGGATTTTGTGGATATATACGTTACGGTAGCGAAATCAAGGGCAGCATCACGTTGAATCTTTCGTCTACGGAGGCATTGGCGAAAACTGTACAACTACTTCTCGCATTGGCGATTTATTTCACCCAACCGATTCAATGTTATGTCGCGATCGACATAGTATGGAACGAGTATCTTAGTCCACGCCTTGAAAAAAATTCATACAGAAAGTTATGGGAATATCTCGTCAGGACTGGCCTTGTACTCATCACAGGTATATTATACATGTATACATATATATATATATATATATATATATATATATATATGTGTGTGTATTTTTTTTTGATTAATAATTATCACTTCGATAATTATCGAAAAGTCGATAAACGTAAATGAATTCTTCTTTTAATTTTTCTTTTCTTCTTCTTTTTTTTAATACGAATTAATTTTACGAAACAATAAAAGAGAACAAAAAAAAATTAGGAAATTATATCCCATATGTAATAACTTTCGTAACAGTTATACGCTCGTGTATTATACATAAAATGATAATATTATTTCCTTTAAAAAAATTTTTTTCTTTCTTTTAGCCCTACTCGCTATCGCAGTCCCTAGTTTAGAATATTTCATATCGCTGTTTGGTGCCCTGTGTCTCTCGGCTCTTGGTTTAGGATTTCCCGCGATCATTCAACTCTGCACATGTTGGAAGGATGCCGATCGATCTACCAAGGCTTTCATGCTGATGAAGAATTTAATCATTATTGCGATCGGAGTTGTCGGTTTGGTCGTCGGAACTTACACGAGTTTACGAGAGATCTTCGAGAAGGTTATATTGAAGGGCACAAATTGATCTCGATCGATCGATTAGCGGGGGACAAAAAAAACAATAACAAAAAAGAACAACACATACACACACACACACACAAAGAAATACTGATGAATGAAACTTGACTAGTGAGAGTATAACCGGAATGCTCTCAGTCACAGAGATAGTAACCGGGAATGAAAATTGTGATATATATATATATATGTGTATATGTATGATATATTTGTACAACCAAGAGAGTCGAATGAGTATAACAAATATTTGTTTCTTTTTTTTCGTCGTGCAGGGATAAAATTAAATTAAAAACCGCGTTTCGTAATAGTATTGAATGAAATTGATCATCGACCTGGACGACGACGAGATAATTCGATGTCCTCGAGAATCTTGGTACGAGATTAACGATCTTATTATGTTTTTTTTTTTAAATAATAATAACGATAATAATAATAATAATAATAATAATAATAATAATAATAATAATAATAATAATAATATTAATAATAATAATAATAATAATAATGGTAATGCGCCGATTGAATCGTGCCATCGACTACCGAATAGTTCCCTTACTTTTTGTTTCCTTTCTTTTTCTTTTTTTTTTTTATATATATATATATCCATGAAAGCGAATAAATTAAAGAACATAAACGAATAAAGAAAAGAAAAGAAAAGAAAGAATGAAGGAGGGAAGAAACGAAGTTTCCAAAATGCGTGCTATTATTCATGTACATACGTCGTCGTGACCAATCTTAAAAAAAAATCGTACACTATGAAGTCGTCGACGAATTATATATATTATATAATATATAATATATATATGTATATATATATATATATATGTACATATATATGTATATATATATATATATATATGTACATATATATGTATATATATATATATATATATATATATATATATATATATATTATATGTGACAAACAAATAAGAATAATTCATATAGAGTCGATCGTTTTGATAAAATCTCTGTACATATGTCTATTTCTCTCTCTCTTTTTCTCTCTCTGTTATTGTTTTTTTCTGTCTCTCTCTCTCTCTCTCTCTCTCTCTCTCTCTTTTTTTCTTCGTTTACTACATATGTATATCGAATTTGAGCATATTCTTAGCTTGATCGTGTACGTTGTACGTAAATTTTTTTTTTTTTATACTATACTATACTATATTTAATTAATTAACGTAATATGTATGTCACGCTGTGATAACGAACGAGAATGAAACAATTAAATTATATATATATATACACAAACACAAACTCGAACACGAACACACACACACGCACGCACACACACGCACACAGAGGCAAATTTTACGATTCGTAGAATCGAACTGATTTTTCAAACGATCAATTATAATCCGATGTGTATAATGTGAGTCGTACGATGTTGATAATGTTATAATGTTAGAATTCATTATGTATACCGTTAATTAAATATGTTTCGAATAAATGGAAAAAAAAGAAAGAAAGAAAGAAAAAAAATATAAGATAAGAATTTGGAATGATATTTAACGAAAATAAAAATGAAAAAAAGGAAGATAAGAAAAGGGAAGCCTATCTCTATTTTACGAGTCGTTCTATTTTGGATGAAATTGATTCATTTAAAATACGCGCCAGGAAAGAGCGAGATATCGATTGGTTCATTGTTTAGTTCGACAGATGGCGCCTGTTAACGGCTACCTTACGTATGGATTGTAAAAGAGTGGTGGTTGGTCGGTCCACCCTCGTATGAGTTCCGAGGGATAGACAGGACCGATTAAAAGGAGAAAAAGGGCACTAGTGCGAAACATACATATATTTCAAGAAGGGAGAAGTCAAACCAAGACATTGAAATTTTCTCTCGCTTCTTCTTTACCCTCTTTTTCTTATTTCATTTCCTCGTCTCTCTGTATTAAACCGGACGCATCTGAGAACGTAAGAGATATACATATATACATATGCGTGTATATATATCCATATATATATATATATATATATATATATATATATATATATATATATTTATATATTAGTCTAGCGTTTGATCGCGTAAATTGTTATTTTAGACATTGAACGCACGTGGGAAGAGTCGCCTTTCGTTCACCCTCCTCTCTGTCCCTTCTGTAAAAGTGTCACCACCATCACAATCTACTTCTTCATCATCTTCTACCAACTGCTAATACTACTACGACGACAACTACCATCACCACCACCACTACTACTACTACTACTACTGCATTCTTCTTCTTCTTCTTCTTCTTCTTCCTCTTCTTCTTCTTCTACTTCTACTTCTATTTCCACTTCTATCTTCACTACTACGCTTCTTTTTATTTTCTACATGAGCTACGTGATAATCCTAAACGTAAGTTGCGATTTTTCTGTAAATAAAATCACGATAGTTATCAATAAAGTTACGTTTATAACTCGAAAGATTTAGATGACAACGTTATAAAGAGAATAATCGTTTCAATCGTTCCACATGCACCATAGAGCTCTCTTTTCGTGGTAAAGGAATAGAAAAGGAGAGAGAGAGAGAGATAGAGTGTGTGTGTGTCTGTGAGAGAAAGAGAGAGACACGATGGCACCAACGATGCTTTAGAATCACGGGAATACATATCTAAGGCACGCTATGCACGTACACATATGCACATATTATATACATGCAATCATGTGCAAGCACTACGTTAATACATTCGATGCATCCCTCTCTTTCTCTCTCTCTCTCTCTCTCTCTCTCTCTCTCTCTATATATATATATATATATATATATATATATATATATATATATCGCTATCTCTCTCTCTCTCTCTCTCTCTCTCTCTCTCTCTCTCTCTCTCTCTTTATTCGATACGATATCGTTCAAGGCCTTCAATACAATTTCGTCGAAATTATTTCTGTTAGTGGTAAAGTAATTTTTAAATTCGTCGTCCTACTTATTCACCTACACAATGTACATATATATATATATATATATATATATATATATATATATATGTACATGACAATCATTAATTTTTCGTTAAATTCTCGAAATAATCCCTCTTAAGATTTTAGTTATCCTATACCATTTCGATTCACCCAAATCGTTCGACGAACGTGCCAACCTTACTCTTCCGTTTTCATGGTAGAACGTCAAAATCAATAAGGTTTCCTTTTCGAACCCGTTGCCCGTGAACACCCATAATGTCGACGTAACGCACCATTTCAACCCTTTATTATGCCATTGAAGAAGACTCCTCTTCATGAGTTGAATCATAATGTATGGACTATATATAAACGTGTGTAGTATCTGTGAATGTACGTATCGTGTGTTAGTGTTTGCGTGTGTGCGCGTTATAAGCTCAGTAGCTTAACGAGTGTGCCGCGCGCGCGTACGTACGTACGTGCGCATGTCGCGTTGTGTATATGCGTGCGCACGCGTACTCGTACGTGTGTGAGTAAGTACATTTAAACGAAAATTATTTTCTATTTGAATATATTGAAAGGGAGAAGGGTGTTGGGGGGAGGGGAGTAGGGGTAGAGGTAGGAGTAGGGGGTAGAGGGGTACCGGGGAAATAAATTCTTTTCTTTTTTCTTTTTCTTTTATTTCTTTCTCTAAATGTACCCTTGGATTAAAGTTCGTTTATCTCTTATCGCGTTCGTTCGGAATGCAAAAAGTTCACACATTCGAGTTTCGGACCGTTGATTAGATCTTCCATATACTATGATTTATTTATTTGTGTTTTTTTTCTTTTTTCCTTTTTGGCCTTTCGTTCTTTATTCTCCGTGTTGGAAAGGATTCGTTGAAATATATGCGCGCACACACACACACACACACACACACACACACAGGGAGATAGATAGAGGTATACGTATATATTTGTTCCTTCGATAAATGTGGTAAGGAATTATCAGTATCTCGGGTGGTAAAGGATGTTTAAAAAATCTCCTCCGATCGTATACATTTAACGGAAGGCGTTGGAAGTGAGTTTAGTTTAAATCACGTGATCCGCTATACAAGCGAGAGTACCTCGTAGGAAATTAAAGTGTACGTGGTATAGTTGTGGGGCAGTCGCTAGACATCCTCTGTCGCCGACGCATTAGCGTTAGGAAGTTGCCTCTTAAAGATCGAGTTATAAACGGGTGTATCCGACGAGTTATAACAAATTTATTGTATCTGCGGATGTGTTTCATTTGGTAAGTCGACACGAAAGAGAGAGAGAGAGAGAGAGAGAGAGAGAGAGAGAGAGAGAGAGAGAGAGAGAGAGAGAGAGAGAGAGAGAGAGAGAGAGAGAGAGAGAGATAGAGATAGATAGATAGAGATAGAGATAGATAGACAGAGATAGAGATAGATAGATAGAGTTAAAGGAAACGGTATATAGAAGGAGAAAAAAGTAAAGGACCAAGACTAAATGAGAAAATAATTCGAGCTGCTACTACAGTGCTCGTGTTTTTTACGTGTTGGGAAAAAATTAAAAAAAAAGAAAAAAGAAACAAAAAACGAGAAAAAGTAAAAAAAAGAACGAACGAAAATAAATGAAAAGAGAAAGGGAGATACTGCGAGTGCGTTGAATGAACAAATAAACTTCGTCGAGATCGGGTTGAATTTTGTGAAACCGAAAGAAAAAAGTAGAAAAAGAGAAAAAATGAAAACAAGGGGTAACAAGAGAAACGCTTTTCCGAGATGACTGTGGTTGTAAAAGAATAAAGAAAACAAAAACAAAAAATAATAGAAAAGAGAGAGAGAGAGAGAGAGAGAGAGAGAGAGAGAGAGAGAGAGAGAGAGAGAGAGAAAACGAGAGTCGGAGAAAGAAATAAAAATAAAAAAAAAACAAAACAAATATTTATATATATATATATATATATATATATATATATGACACTATTACGAAGGTCTAAGGGATCGATCGACGTTTATATCGAACCGACGTAATAATATAATCGGGATAGTTACTTTTTATTTGGAATAACGCGTTCCTAGAAATAAAGTAAAATAATTTACAACAATATCAATCGTTCGGGCACCGAGTATAAGATGGTTATATATATATACTTTATAACGAATCGTCAATATAAACGCGATACCAATTGAATCGAATAAACGGTTCAACAATTGCATAACGGTTCTCTCTTCTATCGATCTTAATACCACTGCTTACTTCATCGCATTGAATGCAAAATAGGGGTCACTTAATTAACGTTTGACCATACTACTTAAATCGTTGCTTTCGCGAGAAATCATGAAGCAAAGCGAGAGTCAACCGCATATTACGTTAATTAGAATAAATTCTTCTTTGAAAGAGAAAGAGAAAGAAAGAGAGAGAGAGAGAGAGAGAGAGAGAGAGAGAGAGAGTTTAGATATCACGATCGAGTTTAATTATCGATCCTATCTGGATCGTGAATCGTCGTCGTTTTTTTTTATTGTAATAGTTTGTAGAACACGTACGAAGATTCTCTCTCTCTCTCTCGTCATTTTAATTAAAAAGATTTTTAATTCAATAGATCTTTTTCCCTTGATAAGCTTCGAATCATTATTGAAAGACGTATTGACTTTTTTTATTTTTTCTTCTCCTTCCTCCTCCTCCTCCTCCTCCTCGTATTACTAATAAAATACTGTGTTCAAGCGCGAAAGTTCACACGAAGGAAAACGTTGGTATTTAAAGGAAAAGAAAAGATAAGAAAAAAAAAGAAGATACAAGAAGGAAAGGAGAGACGGAGAGAAAGAGAGACAAAGAGAGAGAGAGAGAGAGGGAGAGAGGAACTACGATGTCACGAACGTTAGATAGATATGAAGAATTTTTTCTTTTAGAGTCATAATATACATATATACATACATGCGCGCGCGCGCACACACACACACACACATATCGTTTCTTAGCTTTATTAGACTATCATCTAATAATCCATTTCATATTTCTTTGGTATTGATTATTCAGAGCGTAAATATCTATTACGTTCAAGCATAATAAATCGACGAACAGACGATGTGTCATTTCGATAAGTTAAGACAGAGTTTATGCAGAGATTGCCAAGTGTTACGCGACTTCAAGGGGTAAGATAGACAGAAACAGAAACTGAGAGGTAGATAGAAAGAGATAGATAGATAGATAGAGAGAGAGAGAGAGAGAGAGAGAGAGAGAGAGAGAGAGAGAGAGAGAGAGAGAGGGAAAGGAGATTATTTGTGCTGGCCGGCACAAAAGCGTTTTGGTGGTGGTCTCAGGAGGGTCGGCAGGACGGGAGTTGGGGTGGATGGGTGGGGGTGGGTTGGTATAGAGGAGGAAAAAGAAAAAGAGGAGGTGGACGAGGAGGCAATAGCCCAAATCCCATGCGTTTGGAAATAACATATGCATCGGGTTAAAATAGTTTATGTCAGCGGTATTCATATCATAAGCCTTGAAACGTCTAAAATTAGTGTAGGTGTAAATATATTCCAGTGACATTGTTCCTATACTTGCGTGGACGACAACTCGATAGGTTTCCCTAATAGTCTTTCTATTTCTCTCTCTCTCTTTCTATCTCTCTCTCTTTTAGGAAGTAAAAATTAGAAGATCGATTACAATAATGTTGTCTGTCCGTATCTCGTTCGTAGAGATACATAGATAGATAGATAGATAGATAGATAGATAGATAGAGAGAGAGAGAGAGAGAGAGAGAGAGAGAGAGAGAGAGAGAGAGAGAGAGAGAGAGAGAGAGAGAGTAGATACAGACAACAGCGTACCTTGTATACACATAATACCGTAATGCACATTGTACAACAATATAGATCGGTAAAGATTGATCCTAAATTAAAAATACGATCGGATCGATCGAAGAACGCGTAAAAAAAAATGTTTAATCAACGAATGAAAACGATAAATGTTCGTACTCGATGTCGATATTGAAATATTGACGATGATAATTTTGATCCTTCTCTCTTGTTTTTTCTTTTTTTCTCTGAATCGTTTGAATCGTTTACACGAAAAAAAGCAAAAGAAGAAACTGCGTCGTGATCGACGACGTCAAAATTAATCGATATATCATTTTGTTAATAATGTTATCGATAAGAAACTTTATAAAGTTTAATCAACGAGAAATCATTATTTCTAAGATTAATTATTAATGACACACACACACACACACACACACACACACACACACACACACACACACACACACACACACACACACACACACACACACACACACACACACACACACACACACACACACACACACACACACACACACACACACACACACACACACGCGTTAATAACGCTGATGTATGTGTGTGTATCGATAAACAAAAAAAACAAACAGGAAAGGAAAAGAAATCTCCGTAAGAATAATCGATCAGTTTTATGTTTCTGCGTGTGTTCGTTCCTTCAAAAAATCATACGATGTAATCATGTGTGCTCGTTCATCATCATACTTCACCGTCCATTTTATCCAAGTACACTTTGCATATTGCTTATATCGTTCTGCCTATCCTCACATCATCATCATTATAATAATAATAATAATAATAATAATAATAATAATAATAATAATAATAATAATTATTATTATTATTATTATTATTATTATTATTATTATTATTATTACTACTATTACATAATTCAATACGGTAGCTAGATAATCAATAGATTATTTCCCTGTCTTTTAATAGTTTTCATATTAATTTTAACTAATTTAGACAATCTGTCGTTGTAATTAATATGAGGCATTATCGACAGCAACCGAGGATAGCCTGTACGTTTATGCGTCAACGGTTGCTGAAAAGAACTTTATTTCCAATTTAACAGGTAAGTTTATATATATATGCGCGCGCGCGCGCGCGTGTGTATGCATGTATGCATATATATATATATATATATATATATATATGTATGTATGTATGTATCTAATCGATATAATAATCGATGTTCATACAAAAAATGAAAGATAATTTCTTTCCAACGTCATACAAACAACATTTCGTTGATATACTTCGATTATTACGATTAATTTTGATCGTCAATAAAAAAAATTTACTCGGAGGAAAAGAGGAAAAAAGAGAGAGAGAGAGAGAGAGAGAGAGAGAGAGCGAAAAGAAGGAAATCTTAAAATTTCTCTTTCGATAATGAAAAAAAAAAGTAAATAGAAAGAAAAGGAAAAGAAGAAAAAGAATTGAAATTGAACGATCGATATATTAATTCGACGAAGCCATTAAACGATATGGATATTGATATCGATGATATTAGCCAATGTAGAAAAAGATGATCTACGTACTTAGGCGCGTATGTACATATGTAGATATGTGTGTATAGATGCACATAGGTATGTACGGTATATATACATACATACATAGAATACATACATATGTAATACGGTCTTCTCGTTGCTTCATGATTAATCCATCCATGTGGGGTGGATTCTCGATCCATATTATTGGACGCGTGACGAACGATGAGTGCGGGGAGTGCTCGGGGGGGGGGGGGAGGGGAGATGTGCGGCCAATAGAATAGGGAGAATTGACGTTTAATATAGGCGTGCACTTTGTGAATAACGTCAATGTTATTGGTAAAGACTTAGAAATCTTTCCTGATTCCGTTGGACTGAACTTGGCTAATTCCGTGTCCTTGCCTGCCATCTAAGCCAGTTAAGAAGTCGTTAAAGCGGAATCGTTCTCCGGAAACGTTCGCTGATTGAAGCGAAATCATTTTAATTCCGTTCACATATTCGTACGTACGACGATGCTTGCTCCTCCCGTTTTTTGCGATTATTATTATTATTATTATTATTATTATTATTATTATTATTATTATTATTATTATTGCTATTGTTATTGTTATTGTTATTGTTCAAAAATGATGAAAGAGAAAGTCGGACGAAAAAATAAATTAAAGACGTCCTATCGCGATAAAAATGATTGGGACCTATCGCGATTGATGAAACAATCCAAAAAAAAAGAAGAAAAACAATTTAGAAAAAAAAAATAAACGGTATCTATTCTCGTTTGTTCTCAGTTTTTCCTGACGATTGTTACGTGAAAAAAGAAAAATTAAGAAATAAAGAAAGAAACAGAAAAGAAGAAAAGAAAAGACAATTTTTTCGCTCTCGCGAAAAGATTTATTTGTTCGATTGTTTTCGTAAATATGATTGAGGAAAACCAGAGAGATAGAGACAGAGATAGAGAGAGATAGATAGATAGATAGATAGATAGATAGATAGAGAGAGAGAGAGAGAGAGAGCGAGAGAGAGAGAGAGAGAGAGAGAGAGAGAGAGAGAGAGGGATAGAGAGAGTTGTTGAATGAAGATGAAAAATATGAACATTGTCTCTATTGCATTAATATCACGAGAATGCGATCGCGATGTTATCGCGTTTCTAACGTCCCACGATACTCTATTGTAACATAAACGATACATTGCATGCGAGACACGTTATTAGACGAGACCGATCATACGCATATATAAAATGATGGATGGGATTAGATACGATCTATCTTGAACGATTGGATCTAATGATATCCATAATTTTGAATTGTTACGAATCCCACTTTATGTTACTTTACGCGATACAATTCATCGTAGTTTTCTTTTATTTTTGTATTATATATATATATATATATATATATATATATATATATATATATATAAACAAAGAAAGAAAACAAAGGTAAGAATAAGCTTCACATTTTTGCGTCGTTTCTTTTCCTTTTTTTTCTCTTCTTCGTTAGATCAGGATGTTGCTACAAAAAAAAGAGAGAGAGAAAAAATCAAAGAAAAATAGAGAGAAATCGAGACAATGGATGATTCGTTTGAAGATTCGCGAAGGTGAAGGTGAAAAGAGATATAGGGGTGGAAGAAAAAAAAGAAGGAAGGAAAAGAAAAAAATCAGGAAATTGAAAACAATTAAATCGAGATGGCACGTTGCAACCTTCAGCGAAGCACGCTTGACCTAAATATAATAATTAAGAGCAATCAGTTCCTTCAAAGAATCTGCTAAAGTTGCGTAGATGTACACACACACACACACGCACGCACGCACGCACGCACGCACACACACACACACACACACGCACGCACGCACACACGCACGCACACACACACACACACACATATTTATTAGAACGGATTCGCATGTTTAAATTGGCATTTTCATCGGGGCCGTATTTGCTCTAGATCCGCCAATTGATTAACATTCTAACGTTGGCGACTGTTAATAAATATAGGTCGTTTCTTCTTTGTCTTTTGAAGTAGAAGTAGACGTAGTAGCAGAAGTATAAGTATAAGTAGAAGTAGAAGAGAAGAAGAAAAAAAGAAATATTCGTAAACGACAAATCATTTGTCTGTTTGTTCGCTTTTTCGTTATCAGTCTAAAAAAAAAAGTAAAGAGAAGGGAAAAGAGGAAGATGTATATATATATATATATATATATATATATATATATATATATATAGAGAGAGAGAGAGAGAGAGAGAGAGAAACGAAAAAAAACAAATAAATAAAGAAAAAATAAAATAACAATAGACATGGAATAGAATCGATCTGTTTCCTACTTTTGCTCCATCAAAACATTACGCATTTACTTCGTAAACCAATGAAAGACGTGTTGTTAGTCTTATTTAGATTAAACCTTTTGTTACGATCGAGTTATTAAATAATCCCGACGATAGTTTGTGGCTATTCTTCGATACTAACAGTAAAACATAACGTTTTACTAGATCGTTCGATTCAAGGAGCATATGCGTTGTTTCTTTCATTCTTAACGAATCTTTATGAACTATTGCATAGAGATTCAAGGATAATCGCGATCTCGATTATTATTCATCTTCTTCTTTTTCTTCTTCTTGTTTTTTTTTACTTCTTCTTCTTTCTTTTTTTCTTTTACCCTTTTCTTTTTGTTTTTCATATCGTTTTTTTTCTTTTGCAGTGACGCGAAGACTCGCACAATAAATTTCTACTGCCATGGAGAAAACAAAGGGGGAGACAATAAACATGCAACTCATTGATTCTCAAAGTCCATACAAGTAAATTATTTATATTATTGAAGAAGCGTGTTTGAAAAAGCAACAAAAATTAATAAAAAATAAAAAGAGAAAATAAATAAAAAAAGACAAGAAAAATAAATACAGACTTTATGCGACTCTATAACGTTGATTAATTTCAATTTCAGAGTTAACAATGAGATAGCAAGTAGTGGTCTAAGTACACCGGATGCTCCTACGTCACCGACAGTATCCGAGGAATCCTATGACCCTCATAAACATCGCAATGTACCAAATCCAACCTCGTAAGTATCAAAAAAAAAAAAACAAAAAAGAAAGAAAAAAAGAGAGAGAGAAAAAAGAAAGGAAAGTACAAAATTTTCAGCAACATTTATTTTTCAAATTTGAAATTATCCTTTTTATTTCCAATTGTAATAAAAACATAAACATTAACGTCCATAGAGGCAACAGTGTTCAATAAATTATTATTATTATTTCTAATTATAAGTTATTTTTTCTTTTTTTTTATTAGAAATAGGAATGGAAATTTCAAATTCATAATTTTCAATTCGATTATCCTGTCGTAACAATTGAACAATATTAATGAATTTTATTAACTTTACTTTTCGTAAACTTATTGCCGATGAATTATTATCGATTATTATTCGTAAATAGATATATAGAATTTACATTCAATATTACAAGTTATATCAAGTTTCTTTTTATCAATACGAAATATATAAATACTAAATATATATGTAAAAAAAAATATGTATATATTTATTTATTTATCTATTAAAATATTTATGATCCGTAATTGAGGTTAAAAAAAAAGTTGTATACGGTATAACAATTATCGAGAAAATTTATATATATATATATATATATATATATATTTGTTTATTTATTTATTAAAATTTATAACCCGTAAATGAGGTAAAAAAGAAAAATGTGTATACGGTACAACAATTAATCGTGAAAATTTGATCCATCATAATTTATTCTTTTAGAAACGCCGAAACGTTGATACACTTGTTAAAAGGCAGCTTGGGTACCGGTATTTTAGCGATGCCAGATGCATTTTGTAATAGCGGTCTTGTGACTGGTGCAGTGGCGACCGTAATTATCGGAACTTTATGTACATACTGCTTACACGTACTTGTCAGGGCGCAATACAAACTATGTAAACGGTTAAGAGTTCCTATACTCAGTTATCCAATGAGCATGAAGTACGCTCTCGAGCAAGGTCCTCAATGTATTAAATGGTTCTCGCCGTATGCACCGTAAGTATAAATAATATTTCTCCAAACGATTCTTTCTTTCTTTCCTTTTTTTTTTCTATACTGTATTTCCTTTACTTTTTTCTTTATCTTCCTTTTTTTATCTTCTTCTTTATTCTTTAATTTTTTTTTCAATTAATCAATTTATTTGTTTGTTTGTTTGGTTTCTTTCATAAAGTACTACAATCGTACGTCAAACGCACTCTGCTTTTGCACTCTCCGTATTTACGGTGTATTAACAATTTGTGTGAGAGAATTACAAACAAGAAAAAAAGAAAAGAAAAGAAAAGAAGTGTCCCGACTGTTAGAAAATAAAAAAATTAACAAAATGTATTAAACTTTTCGTCGGCATGCATTTTGCATTTTCACGTTTCGAGGTAATCTGTGTGAATAGCGAGGAAATATTTTTTTCATCGTTCTTCGCCACGTCGTTGGCTGGGCAGAAAAGGAAAAAATAAAAAACAAAGAAAAAAAAAAGAGAAAACAAAGAAAGAAACGTATAATGAGAAAAGAAAAAAATGACCACGGTCGGATATTCCGTTCATAATTACGTGAGATTGCACAAGCCATACGTGTATATGTAATACGTATGGGTATTTTTTAAGTACCACAATATAAGGCCGATATAGTGATGTTACGTTCCGATATTAAAATGGCTGAGTGGTCTACCGAGAAGTGGACGGTTCAATTTTGAATTTCTATTTTTTTGTTTTGTTTTTTTTTCGTTGGCGGCTCGCGATACTTCGACAAGGCTCGTCGTTCTTTGTTTTTATTAATATTTGTCGATAATAATATTATCAATTGAAACGATAAAGAAAGAAAGAAAAAAAAAAGAAAAAGAAAGCAATATAAACAAATAATGAAATATGGTTATTTAAAAAGAAATGATACACTAATAGTTACAAATGTTATAAAATAGTTACTAATAGTTATAAACGATATACTAATGATATACTAATAGTAACTAATAGTTACGATCACAGTTTGACTAGTAACGTTCTGCTTTTTATTATCGTATTTTATTTATAGATACTAGCAAGCTGTATAATGCTGCAGTAGTCAAACTAACATTTTCAACGTATAATTATCAGACATCTTGGTTTATTATATTTGTTTACTGCAAGAGATAGCTTGGAGCACCATTGAACGATCGTATGCATAAATTAAAAAAAAAAAAGAAAAAACAAAATAAAAAAATAAGAAAAAAAATAAAACATTTTTGTAACGTTCACACGTGCCAGCACAGAAAAATCATATTAAAGATCAAGCTTATTACGTCATCATTAAATATCATCATAGAGAGAAGATCAGAAAAGCCGATCATGATTGACACACGATTAAAAGCATGTTGCTTACATAGTAGCGTTATTGTTGTTGTTGTTGTTGTTGTTGTTGTTTGTTGTTGTTTGTTGTTGATCGTTGTTGCTGTTACGATGAAAAAAAAACCGGAACAAAAAAAGAAGAAATGAAAAAGGAAAAAAGCATCGACAACGAAGAGCAACAAAAAAATTCTAATTGCAAACGAATGTGTGAAAGACGATCATTGCAAATAAATAATAATATATTTTTAATCATCCGCTTTAACATTTTCTTTTTTTTCTTTAATTTTTTACAAACGGTAAAAAGATAATACGAAGAATGATATTATTTTCAGAGGACTAGTAGATGGCTTTATGATAACATATCAATTGGGAATTTGCTGTGTTTACATAGTATTTGTAGCCAAAAATATAAAGCAGGTAAATCAATAGAATGTTATATGACAGATTCGATAAATAATGGCCATATATATTTTGTCGAAACTAAGAATGATTTAATAAAAAAAAAAAAGCAGTTTAGACGAATCAAATAGATATGTAATACATTTCTTTCTCTCTTTTTATTTTTATACATACGTACATATATATATATATATATATATATATATATATATACTCACACTCCATTATTAAATTAAAAATTTTGTAATGGCGAACTAATTACCGAAAAATTCATAAGCATATTGACGATAAATCATTTTGATGAACACAGGTGACAGACCAGTATTGGGAACCATTGGATTTACAAATCCATATATTAATTTTGTTGCTTCCGCTGATATTGATGAACTACATTAGAAATCTTAAACTATTGGCGCCATTTTCTACGTTGGCCAATATAATAACCTTCATTGGATTGGGAATGATAATAGCTTACATGTTCGAGGATCTACCGTCTATAAGCGAAAGACAAATGTTTGGTACCGTTAGAAATTTTGCTCTATACTTCGGTACGACATTGTTCGCATTGGAAGCCGTCGGTGTGGTGAGTTTTTTTCTTTCTTATTTTTCTATTTTTTTTTTTTTTTTTATTATCAACCCTTCGTCGCCTTCTTTTGCTTTTTCGTTTTCCTCTCTTTCCTCATTTTTTCGTTCCTTTTATCTTTCTTTCATTTAGTATCATTATTATTATTTTTTTTTCTTGTTTTTTTCCCTTTTTTTATCCTATTTTCAATATTATATCGACTAGTTGTTAACGTAACGTGGTGACGATCGATTTATCGAAAATTTTATTTATCTAAGATCATTGAAACGTGAGATAACCCAACGGGGTTATAGAAGACATCAGAAATAGTCGACGCTTGATGAACGGATTCAATGACACCGACTCGTAAATTATTAAGTGCTCGGTTTATAACGGGTGTCTCTGATATTACATTATTTGATTTTACTTTTTTTTTCCTCTTCTTTTTATCGATTCCATAACGCGGATCGTTTCCGATCGAAATCTTTGATGATGATCGATGATGGGGAACTATGATCGTTCGTAGAATTATTGACGGGTATTTTATTATCTCGTGCCAAATTACGTGTCCGTGACACGACGATTCTATGACGCGTTCGTACAGATCCGAAATATATTAGATGACGATCGATAATTGGGTCGGAACTATCATACGTAGGATTTTCGTCAACGGGAATATTATTATATCGAGCGAGATTACGCGCCTGAAAGCATTCATCTATTTCGGCGATCAATTCGAATTTAATCTTCGTCATTCAAATTGCTTACCCAGTATGTTATGCGTGCATAGTCGAGAGTGCGGCATTGGAGAAGACAGTAACGATGTATCGCACCAATGCCCCTGTTATTACTTTAATAACCTATCATGATTACTTGAAAATATCCCAGTGGTTCTCAAATAAATATATATGTATATATCATACATTACAGATAATAGCATTGGAAAATAATATGAAGACCCCGCAATATTTTGGAGGATATTGTGGTGTTCTCAACATTGGTATGACGGTTATCGTTACTCTCTACATTCTTATGGGTTTCTTTGGTTATCTCAAATATGGTTCGAAAGCTAGCGGAAGTGTCACGTTTAATTTACCGGAAGATCAAATGTAAGTAACCATTGTGTGAATCTTAATGAAAAAAAAAAAATTAAAAAAAAAGATAAAATAAAATAAAATAAAAGAAAGAAAGAATAAGGATGGAAAAAATAATAACGATAATGATTACGATGATGATAAAATTAATAGTGTGTTAAATGAATGAATAAAATATTTTTCTTTGTCTTCTGATAGGATGGCACAATCCATCAAGATCATGTTTGCTATAGCAATTTTTATAACTTACGCGTTACAAGGATACGTACCTGTTGAAATAATCTGGAAGACTTACCTTGATCAACGTATACAAAATCGTAAACTCTTTTGGGAATACGTTTGCAGAACTATCGTTACATTAGTAACGTGTAAGTATTAACTTATTCGATCAATTAATCATTATTTTGAACGTTATTTAACTTAAGAATTATTCAAATGCCTCTTTCTTATTTTGAATTTTCTTTCTTCTTCTTCTTCTTCTTCTTCTTCTCCTTCTTACCGTTTATTGTATCGAATGAAAATTAATAAGTAAGAACGAGTGCGATGAAAATTCGATGAACTACTGATCGACAGATTCGTCCAATAATTATT
>OU964961.1:1534508-1557307 GCA_918808275.2 Dolichovespula sylvestris
TCAAAGCCAACGACACCGTCCAGGGATTCATCGGTACTACAGAAACTGTCGCCGGAGTTGGCTGGATAACCATCTAAAAAAAACATATATATAAATATTAAATAAATTTGTTCTCGCGAGAAATCATTGGAAAAAAAAATAAATAGTCAGTAAGAAACACTTACCGTCCGGTGAAAAGGGGTGGTTCGGGTTAAGTGGTTGTGTAGCCGATGGAAAGTTGGAAGATTCGCCATCACGCATATTTATGGCGTTCAAGTAATGACCTATTCATCATTAATAACGAAATAAAAATTTGTATGTTAAATCGTAATTGTTCGCATAGAGGGGTGTACGATGCAAACCGAAGCATAACAACTTTGACCTCGATGAAAATATATTTGCGCATTGCACGATTCGTGCAATTTGTTTTTTTAATTTTTTTTATAACGACAAATTCGGAAATGCGTTTTCGAACGTACTGATTATTATTTCTTTGAGATTACGAAGAATATGTATAATATCTTTTTCGAGTAAATATTTTTCATCGTAAATTTTATACGAAACGATATATTTTAGTCCATAGCGCATTTCCCTTCAAACTGCACGAACTTATTGAAATTATTTTGAGCCGTGCACGGCTACTATTAATATTATGTATTAAATGCTTTTTATAATATGAAAATTGCGTGATATATAGCGCACTTGTATAACGTGATCGTACGGAACATTTGCATGAAATCGTTTGCATACCGTGTTCGTTGAAAAAAAGAATAATGATAAAAAAAAATCTATCCACGAGAAATTTGTTCTTCTTTCTTTGATTACACGAATCGTTAACGCGTAATTTTACGCGTATAAAACGTGTTCCGTGTGAAATCATTCCGCGAAATGTTCATATAAGATCTTCTTGGAAAAAAAAAAGAAAAAAAATGTTAATATAAAATTATTGGATATAAAACGTTTGTATGAATCTACGTAACGTAATGTTAACATTGAATCTATGTATGAAACTTTTGTACAAAATCGTTTTATTAAACGTTCGCATAAAAAATCTCGATATGAGAAACGTTCTTCGTATAAAATCATTGTGTAGAGGTATTATATATATATATATATATATATATATATATATATATATATGTATATATATATATATATATATATATATATATAAAGAAAAAAATTAAAAAAAAAGAGATCGTTATAAAATCATTGCATAAAACGTTCGTTGTGTGAGAAGATCGGGTCGATGAAAAATTTTCATGTGAAATCTTTTTACGACATATTCTCGGTCTAGGGAATATGAAAAAATTGTAATTCAAATGAACGGAAGAACTTACTATGGTCGCTATGAGGACTTTCAGTCCTTCTTTCTTCCTTAGGCTCTTTGTCCGATCCAGGTTCTGTTTTCGCTTTCCTCTGTAGCTTCTTCATTTTCGCCCTTTGATTTTGAAACCAAACTTGAACGACGCGAACGCTGAGACCCGTGTCCTTTGCCAGGGCCTCTCTGACCTTCCTGCAAGGCTTTGGCGAGACTTCAAAGGACGCTTTGAACTGTCGCCTTTGAGCCGACGTGAGGATGGTCCGTGGTCGTTTAGGTCCCCTTCGGCCATCTCGTGGCCGATTTTCATCCAATAAATCATCATCTGTAGGAAAAAAATCTATCGTTAACCGACGATCTACGTTATATCAACGAATTGACAAAATTTCGTTAAGTTCTAATAATGATACGATGAAACTTGAATTTTGTTTTCTTTTTTTTTTTTTTTGGAGAAAGAAACAAACTCTATGAAAAGAAAAATTATGTTATGAAAAATTTGTTTACACAAATTTAAAAGTCCGTTCGATATAATTTTAATCAAAACTTTGAAATATATTCGATATTATTTATTTCGATTTGTAGAAATCTATCATTGATCAACGATGTAGATTATTATCAACGAAATGACAAATTTTAGTTAAGTTCTAACAATGATACGATGAAACTTGAATTTTTTTTCCTCTTTTTTGTTGGAGTAAGGAACAAACTCCATGAATATTCGTCCACAAATAAAAAGAAAAAAAAACTCTTTACGAATAATTTTAACACGAGCTTTGAAATTAATACAACGTCGCTTAATACTTAAACTCAAGAAACAGTTATCCATAGGACGAATAAAAAAAAATACAAGACGCGAATAATATCGCAAAAATTCAATGAATCGTCCGTTCTGTACACTCACGCTTCGTCCATTAAAAAAAAAACGCAAAAAATAAAAAATCCTATCTTCTTTGATTTTGTTCAAACTTCGGAGAACTCAATCGACGAACGAGATACTCCGTTATATATGATATTTTATTTTTCAAAAGAGAAAAGAAAAAAAAGACAAGAAGAAAAGAGAGAGAGAGAGAGAGAGAGAGAGAGAGAGAGGAAGAGAAAAAAATAAAATGAAGGGAAAAAAAAGGTGATTCGTCCGTCGGGCGAGTATTGATCTGTGAGTTCAAAGGCGCCACCTCTCGATGAGGGAATAAACGTTGATACCGTTTCCAGCTGAGAGAGAAAGAGAGAGGGGGGAGGGGAAAGGGAAAGGGAAGAAAGGTCTTTGGAAACTTGGCGAAACTTGGAGGAAGTCAGGACTGTTGCTCTTAGCTTTAGAAATTCTGGATGTAGCGATTGTCATGTACTTTAAATGAGGAAGAAGAAGAGAAAGAGGAGAAAGAGTAGGAGAAGGAAGAGGGGAGAAGAAGGAGGAGGGGTAGTAGGAGAGAGGAAATAAGAGAACGAGGGAGGAGGGAAGGATCGTTACTTTGAGTGGTACGATTACTGTCATCTTACGAAAGGCTTTTTTTTCTTTTTCTTTTTCTTCTTCTTCTTCTTCTTCTTCTTCTTCTTCTTCTTCTTCTTCTTCTTCTTCTTACAACGTGATACTGCATTCACGTGAGAATACACTTAAATGATACGTTATTATGTGCTCGTGAAAGATATCACGTTCGAATATAGAAAGTAGATAGCAACGTCTCTCTCTTGGTCTGACATAATACCGACACCATCCACTTACACTACACTATCTTACGAAACGAATTCAGTGGATGAGGACCTCTTTTAATCGGGCAATGATCTCGTACGACGACGACGTCCTAAAGTTTGAAATCGTTCTTATTTAGAAAAAAAAAATAACAATAAAAATTAAATTAAATTAATTAAAAACTCTCCTAACTCTATGCTCTCTCGTATTTATTTACAAGGTGTGCGCGTACTCGTGTCATAACGATCGAACTTCATCTACATCTAATGTTCCATGTTATAATAGTATAGAAATAAAAAAAGACAAAAATTTAATGTTATATAAATATAAATATTTATATATCGCGTTAGTAAATATATATATATTATACGTTAATTATATTATCGTCTATTTTATTATTAACTTGGAATAGAAAAAATTTCTTTATATATATTTATATATATTCGTTCGAAAGCCTTGACAATAATCCGTCAAGACTTTCAAGTGAATCGAGCTTATTATATACTACGAAATTTCATGTTTTTTTATTACTCGAGAAGTTTCAAAGTTATTTCAATCAATCCTTAAAATCGTACGTTAAATCGTTACATTGTTACGTTGCTATGTTATCGACAACGAACACGTTATTTTCTTGTAGGTTTCGTATTTTTCTTTTTCAAATACTTTTTTTTCTTTATAAGACACCTTCGTCAACAATAACTAGGTTTACATATAACATTTTCGTTTTTTTATTTCTTTTATTTCTTTCGTATTTCTAGTCGTACAGAACATATGGTGAATTCATGGTGAAGTTTGATCGTTTAAACCTGGGACACTCTGTGTATATATCTACACACGTACGTACATATACATACATACATATATATATATATATATATATATATATATATGTTGCGCACGGCACAATTATGAGAGCGTATGAAGATAGGCGTCTCGTTCCGTACCAGCGATGAAGGTCAATTCGCACAGAGAAACTGTCCTTCGTCTCTTTCTTAGCGTTGGAATTATAGATCCACTAACGACGATGAAAAGGGCGGCGATACTATGCTAGGTTGCCGAAGGCCGTTAGCCAATATCGCTCGCCTAAGTGGATCCTGCGTTGGCTCTTGGTTAGGTTGCGCGTAAAAAATAGCGCCGTTTAATGTACCAACAAATGATTTATTTGAGTGAACTGTAGATGTTGCGTTGTTTTCTAACACTGATATGTAACGTCGTGATTGTTACGTACAATGATCCGATGTGCAAGGCGTTCAGATTCTCTAAGTTCGTAATTAGAAATAATTCTTGGCTGATTATGACTAAGACTTGATTGCTCTTTTTCGTTTAAAGTTAATTCGCTGATTGACTGTTCGATACTGACCACGGCGCTTCTCCAAATATTAAGTAAGTACGACATATTCAGAGAAGGGAAGGGAAGGGAAGTGAAGAACGATGTTGATGGGCTACGCGAGGACAAAGACATTCCTTCAAATTGTTTATGACTTGAAGTATGTCTTTGTCGGAAAGATCGTATAAAACGTTACGGTAACGAATTTATATTTAAAGTCGTGACCGGACGGAAGACAAATAGGTAGCAAAAAACGAATGGGAAAAACAAACATTGAAGCAAGCGTAGGCAAAGTCGATAATCGGATCAAAAACTAATTATCTGCCCTTAGAAGACGCGTTTTTCTAAGAACGGATAATCTTCACAAAGGCATAGAAGTTACGGAATAAAAACAAAAAGTGAAGAAAAACGCTTGTTGTTTGACTTTGCTTTTTCGTGCTTCAATAATATACATATATATACATACATATATATATATACATATATATATATATATATATATATATATATATATATATTTGGTATTCGATGTGTTTACGATATTACTATCTTCTCTGTTTTTGTTAATTTATTTCGTAATCACGCTTCTTCTAATTACGCTTGCTTAATTTGTAATTACCTTGGAAAGAGACAGCCTTGTTTCGAAATTCTTGAAGGTTTTTACTTTGGATGTCTTTAGATTGTAGTACAACAACCTGCGAACAATGCAACAAGGTATGTACTATACAATACGTTTGCATATGGCGCTGGCTTAATAGAAAACGTGATTGATTTTTTTTTATCTTTTTTGTTCGTTTTTTTTTCATATCGTCCACTAGTTTTTAATGTCGTTAATATCAATTGAAATACAAGAAGCGCCTTTATCAAATAAATATTCGTGATCGACGATGGACGGTCGATCATCGATCGATTGATTCGATAGGATTATTACAAGAAGGTGATAAGTGAGTGCGATACGACAAAAAATATCTTCGAAAATGACAGATCCTATCGTTATATCCAAGGTAATTACAATTTCAATATATATATATATATATATATATATATATATATATATATATATATATATATGTATGTATATATATATATATACGCTTTATTTTTTATTTATTTTCTTTCTCGTTTTCTTATTCTTATTTTTCTTTTTCTTTTGCGAGATTGAATCGCCTCGAATTTGCCTGATCATCGTGAACCGTTGAGATAACAAACAGACCTACCTACTTCTACGAATATACCTATTAGATTGGATCAATCTCACGTGTTCCACACGTAAGAGAGAAACGTTCAACGAGAAATAATACGGTACGGATAGATCCAAATAGTGGTACCCTAAATCGAGATACTACGTGGCGATCTATACGGGGAGTTACGAGATTTGAAACGTTGAACGTTATAGAGATCTTCGAAGAAGGATAATCGCGTGAACCTTCTTCGTTGATAAATAAATATAGTGTGAGTGGTGGTGCTGGTGTGGTCGGATGCGGTATAGCGCGAAAAGGAAAGATAGTGAACGTGAAAAAAGAAAAAGAAAACAAAAAATCTAAAAGAAGTAAGAGAACGAGGAAGGAAAGATAGGTCGATTAAAATTTAAGGATCGACATACGCATTTTATATACGTTTTGTTCCGACTAACCTTGAGGACTTTTCATGTAAAGCTCGTGTTCCAAGTCCTGAATGCAGATCGGTTGTCCCTGGCGCAAAATATAATGGGCGCCTCTTTGCAACGGTTGGCCGCACATGCAGCAGGCGAAACATTCCATGTGGAAGATCAAGCCGGCAACTCTCATGACCATCTCGCTGCAGCTGATCCTTTCCATGCATCGGGCGCACTTAACGCTAAAGATCCTCTCGTAATCGGATCGACAGTAAAACTTGAGGTCACGTATGAAACAGGATTGCGACAACGGCGCGGCGCATGCCGCACAGGAGAGGCACTCCTCGTGATAGTTTCTTTCCATTACTCTCATCACGTACTTATCCGTGATCGTACGCCCGCATCCAGCGCAGATCGTTTCCAGTAGCCCGGATTCCGTCTTGACGGAAACCGACGATTCTGCAAAATCGTTATACCGAATTCGATTATTGACGCTATTAAATTTTCGTTTTATTACATTTTATTTGACTATCGATCGTTATTACTGTCCTCTGAGGGAAAGGAAGAAAAAAGAAAGAGAAAGAAAAACAAGTTCTACGGTCATTCCGAGGATACCGTTAGTGGTAAAGTCGTTTCAATGGGGGAAAGGGAGGGACGGTCGTAAAGACATTACAAAAAGAGTTTTCCTTTAGACAGGTAATAACGTTCTTTTCCGAGAAAAATATTAAGGTGTCCCGTAAGTTTCTTTCTTTTTCTTTTTCCTAGTCATTCATAGCGTGACGCGGAAGGAATTTAGGGGGCAGGCACCCTAATATTATATTTCTAGTTAAGCATCTACCCAGAAGGGCCCCCGCGCCTTACCTTGTGTCATCCTCACGGCTTATAAATCTGTCTTTGACTTAAATTAAAATTAAAAGAAAGAAAAACAAAGAAAGAGAGAGAGAGAGAGAGAGAGAGAGAGAGAGAGAGAGAGAAGAAAATAATATACAACGAGACATGTAGAAACATAGCGAGATTCGTTCGAACGCTTATCGCCGCGTAACGCTGATAAAACGATAACGGGATCGATTCGTTGGGGATTAGAATTTAATGGGAAAAGGATCTCTCCTCGGTATAGAAATTAAAATATTTACGTGCTCGTGTATCCGCGTATGTAATGGTGTTATAAAACGTTAAGGATTCGATTGGTTGGTTATGTTACAATAAAGCCGTGCGATACTCTCGACGTTTCTTCTCGACGTCTTCCAGCTTCGACCGAAAGAAAAACAAAAAGAAAAGATAAATTGTCACTCAAATCTTATACACGTTCACACTCGTTTGATAAACGAATCGAAAAACCATCTTCGCTTTAGGTATTCCCCATCATCGAGATTACGGAACGATGCAAATCGTCGCGCTTTCTTTTTCTGTCTTTCGACGCGAAGCTACCGACAAAAAGAAATACAAGAAACAAAGATCAGAAAAGAGATCATCGAATTGATAACGTAGAAAAGAACGAAGATAAAAAAGGAAAAAGAAAAGGTAAAAGAAAAGAGACGTTAAGTGGTAGGGACGATGGTAGGCACTTCTTGCAATGGTTGCCCTTTAATTGGAAACGCGTCGGACAGGTCCGTCGCGTTCTCCCGTCGCCATTTTCTGATCTAGACGTTAGTTTCTTTTTTTTTCTTTTTTGTTGTTTCTTTCTTCTTCCCCTCCCCCCTCTCGATCATACATGAAACTGACCTGCGTTATTGTTGTCCCCCGTTGAACGAAATGGAAGCGATGGTCCGGCAGACACGGGCTGTCCCGGTTCGGGCTGCCGATTCAATGAGCCTGGCACTGGCGTAAAGAATTCCAACATCGTGTCACGAATGGACTTCACCAATCGTCGCACGATCCCGAGAAGAGAACACGCGATCTGGCAACACTTTACCGGTCCCTCGGTACGTACGGCGTCGTACATCGCGCGGGAAATCTCAAGAGAGGACACGGAGGACCTCCTCTACGTGAATCGGGCTTCGTAATGAACGAATCCCTTTGAGGATCACCGATTTATAAAACGAACACATTTTTCCCGTCGGCGATTATCACAAACGAAAGAGACGACGATGAAAAGAAAGAGAGAGACGAAAAATCGACGACGAAAGAGGAATGATTTCTTTCTCTTCTTCTTCTTCTATTTCTATGTCTTCTTCTTCTTCTTCTTCTTCTTCTTCTTCTTTATCTTTTCCTTCTCCTTCCTTTCTCTTCCTCTTCTTCTTCCACTTCGTTCCCTCCCTTTTTATCCCCCTTTGTATTCCTATTTCTACTCTCTATCCTATATCTTTATCTCGATCTCTACGACGAAAATGGTTTCAAAAAAAAAAAAGGGAAAAAGAAAAAAAGGAGTGAGAAGTACAGAAGGAAAATAACGTGAGGCAGAAATACGGGAGTGTAGGATAAATTCCACGGGTTTTGACACGCGCGTCCAGTCTCACGCGTAACACTCGAGTCTCACCAGGCCGACTTCCGAAGCTTTTTTGACGTGAACCCACCGCATCGACGATGAAAATTCTACCTCGCTCCCACCCCCGATACGCTTCCCCCCCCTCTCTCTCTCTCTCTCTCACTCTCCCTCCTTCTCTGTCTCTCCCTCTCTCTCTCTCTCTTCGTCGCTCTTTGTCCATTTCCAATGTTCTCTCCCTTCCATGATCGGTATCAACCACCTACTCAACTCCCACCCCTTAACAGTGACCCCTCTCGACAGCCTCACCTCTCACCCCTGTCCCACGTCACGTCCGACCAGTCGCCCATCTCTCCTCGTTCTCTTCCCCGTCTTTTCCCCTACCACCTCGTCTTACCGTATACGTTTCTCTTCGTCCACGGTTCGGTGGACGAGAGAGGATAGATAGGGAGGGGGAGAGGGAGAGAGAGAGAGAGAGCGAGGGCGTATCTATCCACTACCCCTTAGTTGTTCCACTAGGTGCTGCGCGATTGGCTCCCCATGGATACGCCCTTGTTGTCGTTGCTCTATCGGGGACGTACCGGACGATGCGGTTCTCAACCCCAACGACATCTCTACCTACCTAACTATCTATCTACCAACCTACCTACCTACCTACCTATCTACCTACCCACCTACCTACCTACCTACCTACCTACCTACCTACCTACCTTCCTTCCTTCCTTCCTTCCTTCCTCTCCTTCGTTCTCGACGAGACGGAGATCAATATCTCTAGCGACCAACGCACCGGACCAACACCGACGTACATACGCCGGTGCTCTCTGCCCGCGAACCTAAACGAATGGACCACTGTTTTCTCTCTTTTCCACCTTCCTTCTTTTTATCTTTTATGTGTGTGTGGGTGTGTGTTAGTGTGGGTGGGTGGGTGGATGTGTGTGTGTGTGTGGGTGTGTATACATTTTTTTTGTTCACCCTGTCTCTCTCTCTCTCTCTCTCTCTCTCTCTCTCTCTCTCTCTCTCTCTCTCTCTCTCTATCTATCTACCTATATCTCGTTTTCCTTTGAACTCCCTCGAATTGTCCTGCATATAAAACGTATATCTACGAATATCGTTGAAAACTCGATCAACATTTTTAACGACATTATTCGTCCGTTCATACCATCATCATCGTATTCCCATAAGCGATACTCAACCGTCGTACATATGAACGAATGCGCGCATTTTCGTGTTTTACGGTCGACGACAAGAAATTGTTAGTTTCTTTTCTTTCCTTTTTAGCTTTTCAAAAATAAAAATTAATATCATCGAATCGTATCTATAAATCTCACGGATCGAATCGGTGTCGAACGGTCGAACTGATTTGAGAAAAAAAGAAATAAAAGAGACAAAAATTGAAAGATAGTGAGCGAAAATCCGTACGAATTCGCCGATCGAACCGACCGACCCATGCGAATTTCATGAAAGTCTACGTGTACGGAGAGTATTTGGTCGTTTGTCAGTCCGCGTAAATACGCGACAATGCCGGTCCTTTGTCCGGCGTCGTCTATCAGCAATGTTTGCCAAATAAAAGCCTATATAGCCTCTTTGTCTCTGTTCTTCATGCTGCATGGACGAATCCCCCCAATGATACGCCTAGTTGAGTATGAAGCTTCCCTCCCTTCTCTACTCTCTCTCTCTCTCTCTCTCTCTCTCTCTCTCTCTTTCTCTCTCTCTCTCTCTCTCTCTCTCTCTCTCTCTCTCTCTCTTTCTCTCTCTCTCTCTCTCTCTCTTTTTCTCCTACCCACTCTCTCTCTCTCTCTCTCTCTCTCTTCGTCAATCCGGTATGCCCCTTCGTGCTGCTCGTACAAAGGGGCATCAAGTTGACGGTGATGGTGATGCAAAGTATTTTTCGAGGGAAACACGTGCAGACCAGGGGGGTCCCCGATCACCGCCCTGGTTATTCAGAATCGTTAAATCGGACGCGACACCGAGCATACGTTGCGGACAATCGACGGATTTCTAAGCACCCTCGATTTTTCTAGAAAAGAAAGAAAAAAGAAAAAAAAAAGTAAGTGAAAGAACAGAAAAGGATAGAGAGACCCAAACAATTATAGGTGACACCATCATCCCTTTCTTTTTCTTTCTCTCTCTCTCTCTCTCTCTCTCTCTCTCTCTCTCTCTTTTTCTCTCTTTGTTCTCTCATCTTCCATTCGTTCCAATCAATATTATTAAAAATTATTTCGATTTCCGTTCATTAAGTCGAATATATTTCCCCGTTGGTATTCGTGATAAAATATCAATACGTAGTATAAATGACGTAACGATGATACTCAATTATTTATACCCGACCGAAATATTCGTACACTACATATTGTCTATTTATTTCAACGGCACTCAACGTTACGTCTATAACGCTTGACGTTAATTAATGAAAAAAAAAATTAGCCGAATAAATAATACCTGAATTTCTTGTTTCGGTGTTCACTTGCTATCGATTGTTATTCTGAATTTGCATCGATCTTATCGAAATAAATCGGAAAGAAAGAAATGATTTTTGGGAGGGGAGGGGAAATTAACGATCGTATATTGTTGCAGATACGAAAATCAAAATGTATTGCTGATGATCGATGGATTTCAAAGATTTTACAATTTTTCTTAAAAAAAAATAGAAAAAAAAGATAGGTATAAGAAATCATTCATTTCTCTCTTTCTCTCTTTCTTATTCTCTCGCTACGAAAACAATTTTAATCGATAATATTAAAAATTACCATAACCATTCACCGACGATTCTTATCAGAAAATTTACATTGATATATGATTAAACGGTATGAAACTATTTGCAAAATTACCAATGATATATATCTCTCTCTAGAAATGGATTAAAATTAGACAGAGAGAGAGAGAGAGAGAGAGAGAGAGAGAGAGAGAGAGAGAGAGAGAGAGTAAGCGAAAGAGAATGTCGGTCATGGTGCAAGAATAGTATTATATAACCTAGTCTTATCTCGGTTATAATAGAAATTAGGGAGTAGGCATATTGAACCCTTAGGACTTTGACGGTAGAATGAAAGGCACTGAAAATCGTTGGTACATGCCGGATGAAATATCATTTCTTGCAGGTGCACCTACCCCACGTGGGTTGCTTCCCTCTTTTCGGGCATTGTTCGAGATGTGACACTAACGCTATCCGTGTAATTATGCCGATACGGTTCGTGCATTATACCGCGGGGGAGAAGCCGCATGTGGCCTTCTAAACACCCTTTGGTCACGCATCGAGGGACCTATCTCTCTCTCTCTCTCTCTCTCTCTCTCTCTCTCTCTCTCTCTCTCTCTCTCTCTCTCTCTCTCTCTCTCTCTCTCTCTCTCTCTCTCTCTATCACTATAGATCCTAATATGTGCTGGAACACATCTAACCATTTAAACGCGGAAGTTCGTATTAGAGGGACTAATAGTACCTACGTACGTGCAAAATCGTTTAGTTATTTTCTGATTAAGAAATAGATTTATTAAAATTTCATTGCCATTATTATTATTATTATTATTATTATTATTATTATTATTATTATTATTATTATTATTATTATTATTATTATTATTATTATTATTATTTTTATTATTATTATTATTAATTTCGATATTAATTATTCAAAAATATTTAAATTAATTTGTTATATTTGTCGATTCATGATATATAGTAATCGATATCGTAGGATCGATAATATCTTTCAAGTAGATATAAGAATTTTGCGCGACGGATATATTCGTACCGTACATTTTTCCATAATTTTTCTCTTTCGTTGTTTCTTGTTTAAAAGCAAATAAGCAAATAATAATAAACTTGTAAAATAATCTGTCGTGAAAATAAAAACAGTTAAACATATCGCAAATTGATGGTAAGAAAAATTGTGACGGTAAACTTGACGTTGTACCTGTGACCTGTTCGCGTTCTATGTATGTTGCGTCGAACAGAATGAATTTATCTTCCCTTTCGAGAACTCAGAAGTGTTGTCGTGTTACGTATCGAGAGTGCCTCGATAATATTCCAGGACATTCGTCTAACGCGGTCGGAATAAATGTTACGATACGAGATGTGTGAAAACCAACGAGAGGCACATTTTATAGCGCAACAAGTTGCTGGTTATAATTTTTTTTATTTTTTTTTTTTTATACAAACCTTTCAAATTTGTCAGGTCGATGGGTAAACATGATGAACTAATAATAAGAAAAATAATAATAATAATAATAAGAAGAAGAAGAAGAAGAACAAGAACAACAACAACAACAACAACAACAAATACGAAAGAAAATAAGCGAGAAACTATACTTTACACGCTACTTCGCGTTACATAGAAGCGTCCTTGAAAAAAGATATCCCTTCTAATCGTCCTACAAAGAAATAATAAAAATATAATTTCCTTTAAACGTATCCATATACATCTACGACGATTTATTGCATAATCGTATAAATAAAAAAATATCTTCGATAACGTCGAAGAGATGATGGAAAGGAAAAGAAAGAAACGGGCACAAAAATAAGTACGTCCACGTAAAGTAGAAAAAAAAAAGAAAAAGAAAATATAACGAACCCCTTCGAAATATTACATAACGCCCTTCGAATTTATAAAAAAAAATGATTCGATTGACCCATTTGAAATAATCCACACATTATAAACATATATATATATATATATATATATATATATATATATATACATATATATATATATATATATATATATATATATATATATAAACATATGCATAAGTATGTAGGTATAGATCAGTACATTAATATTGGTAGTATCGACCAATAAAAAAAAACGAACTGAGAAAAATGACCTCAAGTACAATGAATTTCGTTCCGTAGTAAATAAAACTACCCCGTCCATAGATCAACGATAGCTACGACAACGATATATAATATAAAAACGTAATAAAGCATTTCTCTTGAAGTCTAACGCGCACGAATCCATCTTTCGCTAACGAGGGTGGAGGTTCGCGATTGCGTTTCAGGAATGCGTGATGACTACTTTGTTAGGAATGCGGAGCGGCGCCCTGTATGCGAAACGAGAGCGTTAGACGAGAAGCGTAGAGCTCTACACGAGCGTAGAAGCCTAACGGAGCTGAGCGGAGAAAAGCAGCTGTGCTGCTGCTGCTGCTGCTGCTACCGCCGCCCCTCCTCCTGCTCCTCCACGCCATCACCACCACCACCACCACCTCCACCACCTCCACCTCCTCCACCACCTTCACAACCTACACAACCTCCACCATCACCACCACCACCTCCTCCTCTCCGATGCCGAAATGCCAAGCCTGGGGTATCCAGCGGTGAAATACTAAAGAGAATGAGAGAGAGAGAGAGAGAGAGAGAGAAAGAGAGAGAGAGACAGGAGGGAGAAGGAGAGAGAGAAGGGATCTCCTACGTTCCTTCTGATCCTTGCTACTCTTTGGCACGAGCGCATCGCTCGATTCAATAAAGGATGATCGGTGTCGGATACCGAACAAAGTACCGACGATCCTGGGAGCCCTTCTCTTTCTTTATTTATATTGGAATTTTTTTTTTTATACTTTCACCGTCATGCGTCGATACGTAGATGTTATGTAAGTTACGAACACGAAGAGCTATGTAAGATTTAGATTATCCTTTTTACTACGATTATGTAATATAAGGAACTTCCAGATATGATCCAAACGATCCTACGTCCTGTTAGTGTTTATATAATATTAATCTTGAGTTCTTACTCGTTTTAATTCGTTAATATTTTGATGAGGAAATGCTGCGAGTTTCGAACATATTGAATTGGTTACAAAATCGTAATAATAATATGTTTATCTAATCGTTATTTATGTTTGTATCTATTTACGTACGTATGTATGTGTGTGTGTGTATTTGAAATTTTTTTTTTCGCCAATTCATTTGATTCTTATCGATCGGAGAAATATTATTAAATGTGTTGTTTATGTCTGTCTACCTGTGTGTGTGTATGTGTAAAAAAATTTTTGGAACGTTCACTTTAATTTTTTTATACGACAGCCGTATTAATTAAAAGAAAACATTTTTGTTTAATAACAAACGTAATATTTAATATTAAAGCATACTTCATAATCGAGAAAAATACATAGATGAGGAAGAAGAATGGAACGTTATAACCAATATTTGGAAGAACGTACGGATACGATTGTGTGATTTGAATGACGTCATCGTAGTATGTATTATATATATATATATATATATATATATATATATATATATATATATATTTTCGTTAGGAAGAAGTAGGACAGACAGATAGACAGAGACAGAGAGAGAGGGAGAGAGAGAGAGAGAGAAAGAGAGAAATCTCGAAAATAATTTAATGAATAAGTTTATTATAATGATTCTCTTGCGAATATCAAAGCTGGACAATAAAGGGTCTAATCTGAGAGAGAGAGAGAGAGAGAGAGAGAGAGAGAGAGAGAGAATTTTTCGAATAAGTAAGCATGAAGATTTTCGTCGCTTCTGTTGAATATTTATTCGATAGAATTTTTTTATATTCATGGTGTCAGCGAATGTTTCTTTTCCTTGGCCTGTTAGCCCCAGTCGCTCTCTCGTCTAATCTTGAATTCAAATCACGCTTCAACAAAACTTCTCTCACCTTTCGCACTGCTTTTCTCTTTCTCTATTTCTTTCTCTCTCTCTCTCTCTCTCTCTCTCTCTCTCTCTCTCTCTCTCTATCTATCTCTCACTTACTCTCTTTTATTCTCCTTTCTTGTTGCATGGTATATTCGCACAATGATGGGGCGTATAAAACATCTCTTACGAAGAACTTTCATAAAAGAAAAGTACAATAACGTATACGACTCAATATATATATATATAGATATATATATATATATATATATATATATATATATATATATATATACATATATATATACGCATATTGAGTCATATATATAATACACACACACACACACATACATCTTTTATTTTTCCTATTTAAAATTTAACCATCTTTCTATTTATTTATCTATCTATCTATCTATATTTATCTATCTCTAACGTTATCGATTCGTTAGGACTCAAACAAAAAGAAAAAAAGGAAAAAAAAATAACTAGATACACACAACTCGCTCGAACGATCCCGATGGCGTAGGTGAGATCGCGTTAGTTAGATCGCGATTAAAGTTAAAATTTGAAACTTCAAAGAACGATTTTCCAGTCGCTTGAATGCATCTCATCTGGCACGTGCCGTCACGTGACGTGCCGTACGACGATACACGATCATCCTTAACCGGTCCACCAGTCATCAAGGGCTGCTCGATGCTGCACCACCCTCGATCTTCTTTTATCGTACGGCCGATAAAATTTAACCCGCCGAGGTGAAAATATCCGCGTTGTACCGCCATGAAATTATTCGTCCCTCTAACAATTCCCTCACGCTGTATCTCAATCTCGATTTATATCGTTCGACGTTTCTTTTTTTTTCTTTTTGAAGGAGTAAAAGAAAACAAATTTCGCGAAAAATTTTTTTGTTCGTCCCCACGTCGTTAGATAAAGAATTTTTGTTTCTATAAAAAATATTTTATTTTCCAACGAAGACGACGACGACGACGACGACGACGGCGATTAGTATCAATGTTGTTAAATAAATTTTTGTACGAATGTTAGGTTGTCCCATAAGTTTCTTCTTCCTTTTCGACGCGATACGGAAGAAACGTAGAAGACATCCTAATACACTGTCGAACAGACGTTTCATATATACTGTAATATTATTAATATCGTGATCAATTATATTGTCATATAATATCTTGATATTATTATTTTATAACGAACGTTACACACATACATACATACATATACGTCGATTATATCTATTATAATATTTTAATAAAATTAATTTTCATTAATTATTAATTATTTCTACTAATAAAATATTTTATTTACAGCAAACACGTGTATTATATTGCATACATTTTTTTTCTATATACTATACAAAAGACGTAAAACTATGAAGACTGAACGTCAAGAATACGTACTTAAACGTCAACTCGTAAAAAAAAGAAATACACACCTATCACATCAGAGATATTATACACTCCACGAACGTATTAAAATACAACTACATAATATACATACATCCGTACCCTATATACCACTATATGCGTATCTAATCTCACAAGATTAATACATAGACTTCGATCTCCGATCGATCTAATTGATAACCAAACCAATTAATCGACGTTTCGTTCTCAATTCATACGCTCCGTACACTGTCCATTTTATTTGCACGAAATGTCGTAACGGATTAAAACAAAAAAGAATAAATAAAGAAATAAATAAAAAGGCAGAACGCGAAATTGACGTTGAAACATCGATAGAACGGGGGATAACATCGACACGAACTATCAACTTTGAAACGATTCGTTCGATTTGTGGAAAAAGAAAAATTTTTCCCAGGAATCGGAGTAGTTATGAGCAAGCAAGCAAGCAAGCAACACCCTTGTTTTTCCCGATTGGTCGCCGAGCAATTTCGTAGAGTCCGACGGTTTGCAAATACTTCGGCGAGTTTGCTTTGCAAGAAAGGGAAAGGAATAGTTAGAATAGGGAAAAGATTTCGTACCGAGTTGCTCGTACGAATTCAATGACGGGAGGGGAGGTGGGAGCCCCCGGCCACCTCGGTATATATCGTATTGACAGAGGTCACGTGGCGACGGATGACACGCGAGCATGGTCCATAAGTTCATGGGAAACTCGATCGAGATACTGACACCAAGCCCACCGTTCGTCTCTTATAAGTCATCTTTTCCCCGTCCCCCCTTTCGTTCGCCGTACTACTAACGTCTTATTATAAACAATATTTCCGTCCTTTTATTTTATTTTTGTTCTTTCGTTTCTTCTTTCCTTTTTCATTTTTTCTTTTTCTAATCGACGATTCATTTCTCTTTTTAATTTCTCCTTTCTTTCTTTGAAAATTTTCATGAGAAAACGAACGAGAAAACGAACGTTCGTTGGCTCGATCAATACTTCATTTTTATCCACGTTGTCATCATTACGAATTTATTCGTAAGATCTTCTTAACGGGGGGAAACGAAGAAATATTTCTAATCGATCGTTCAACGTCAAATATTATTACTGACCGAGGACAAAACGCGATCGGCGCTTTTCCATCCGTTCGACCATCAACTACGATTGTTGTTCGACAAACAAATCTCAATCGTTTTAATTTAAACACTTTTCATACCGTCCTACCCGAACGGATTCATATTTTATCTCTCTCTATATTTTTTTTGTTTTCTCTCTCTCTCTCTCTCTCTCTCTCTCTCTCACCCTCTCTTTATTTTTCCTTTTCTCTTTCTTGTCTTATCCACTATTTCCAAGTCCTATCCCATCACGGACAGGACGAGTATCAATCTCAAAGCTCTATATGAAAAATGTGACTCTTCGTTCAATCTCTCCGAGGCTTCTTCTGTTTGTAAAGAAAAAAAAATTAAAAAAGAAAAAGAAAAAGAAAAATCGCGTGCGAATATAGGAAGAAGGATTGAAAAGTCGGTCAAAGAAGATGCGGCGAGATTAAAAACGAAGCGATGGCGAAGATCAGAGTTCTTGAGGAGAATGCGCAAGATAGAAAGATAGATAGATAGATAGATAGAAAGAGAGAGAGAGAGAGAGAGAGAGAGAGAGAGAGAGAGAGAGAAGAAAACATTGCTCCTTATGTGTGAAAATCAAATATCCATGGATCCCTTAGGTAAGAAACTTTATTCATAGGAGACTTGGCTCCGAATGGGCCGATGTGTTTGCAATGGACGGATATTAACTGTATCTATGCACTGTTCAAAGCGGGCTTTCCTGGATATTATGATCGTTCTTGGGGCATAATTAGTAATCTCTGACACGTGCTAGACACGCGACCACGAATCGCCCCGTGGGACGTATATACACCTTTTGCCCAGCAGCAGGATCCATATTGCAATGAGGGGATAGATCAATGAAGAGATAGACAGAGCCAGAGAGACAGAGAGAGAGAGAGAGAGAGAGAGAGAGAGAGGGAGGGAGAAATATATATATATATATATATATATATATATATATATATAATATATTTGAAAATCCTACTTCATAAATATCACCAGCTTTATTTAATTATGCGTTCCACCGTATTTCGTATCTGCTAGAACGAAATCAGTTTCGCGCCCTGGCATACTCACAAATTGATAATGTCTGCTCGCTGAGTCGTATATCGCAATGGAAACTCTCCTCGCGCCGCTGCTAAACGTAATTGGTTGAAAAATTTTCCACGAAAATCTGTTGCCGTTCAACGGGGACCTAGTTTTCCTATGAACGCGTAGAAAACGTTATTCAGAATTTGATCCCATTTTACGTAAACACACACACACACACACTCTCTCTCTCTCTCTCTCTCTCTCTCTCTCTCTCTCTCTCTCTCTTTCTCTTTTCGTCGATCAAAATAAATATTATTTTATATCTCGTTAACGAAATCTTTTTTTATCGATCGGTTGGATATATATGAAACGAAACGAAACGAAACAAACAGAAATAGAAAAAAATAGAAAAAATAAAAAAAAATAAAAAAAATAGAAAGAATAAAAAAAAATAAATAAAAAATTGTTACTCCTTATCCGAACGATAACAGAGCGACTCAAACGTTCCACATAAATCGGTGTCGCCCCAAATTTTCCTAAAATCGAAGAAGGATTAACAGGCACAGGTGGGGTAAGGGGGGAGGGAGAGAGGAATGGTTCTCATCCTTTTTAAAAATTTACACGCGATACTTGTCAATTTCGAATTCTTCGAAATCCTCGAAATATTGATTTCGTACGAAATAATATCGTTATGTAAATATATATCCAAACGAACGTGGAATATAACGTACGATATAATTTTTTATCGAAAATTAAAGAAACGAGATCAAAGAGAGAGAGAAAGAGAGAGAGAGAGAGAGAGAGAGAGAGAGAGAGAGAGAGAGAGAGATAAACGTATTTGAAACAACCAAGGAAATATTCCCAGCGGTTGGTTTCACCATGAACAGTGGTGTGTAGGGGCCGGCGCGTTTGGATGGTTTATAACCGCTACTGATAAATGACCATTAATTATTTATGTGCGGTGACGCGTTACGATGCAGACGCGTGTCTAAGTCTTTAACATAGCTAACATTAAACCCGGCGGTCTCCCGTTTGGGCGGAGTTCCAACACCTTTGACTTTGAAATACCACGGACAACTTTATTAACGATCACTATATTAAATATACATATATGCATGTTATATATGCGATAACGATAAGTGACAAAACTTAAGGATCGAGCTACGACAGAAGCAACGATAAATATTTTTATATTAACGAGAAAATATTCGTTATGCTCTGTTGAGCGGTAAAGAATCTTGAAGAAAATAAAAAAGCAAAGAAAAAAGGAAAAAGAAAAGAAGAAAGAAAAATATTTCTCTCGATTTGTAAGTAAAAATATTTCTCTCGATTTGTAAGTGATTAAAAAAAAAATCATCGATTCGCTAGAATATGGACTGTTGCAAATAATAATGATAGATAGATAGATAGATAGATAGATAGATAGATAGAATATGTTTGAAAGGGTTTCGAACGAAAGAGAGAAAAAAAGGAAAAAATTAATTAATTAATTAAAAAACCGAAAGAAAAAAACAATTAAAAAAAGAAGAAGAACTAAGAGAAAACGGAAGAGAAGATCGAACAATCATCGCTTTGAGATGGGGAAAAAAAAAGAAAAAATAAGGAATAAAGGAAGAAGGAAAAAAGAAAAAGAGAAGAAAAAAAGGAAGAAAGGGAAAAAAGGTTGAATCTTATCGATTTTCCTGACGCACCTCCTCTTTCCTCTCCTACCCCTCCTCCTCCTCTTTCTCCTCGTTCTCCTCTTCCGTCACCTTCCTCCCATCTCTTCTATTCGTCGCACTTCAGAATAAACCTGTTTATCGCATGTAATACGCGTACAATCGAGCCGTTTTTCGTGTTCGATTTCATTAATAACAGTACATCCCGATATATGTATATCCGACACGTTAAAACAAACCCGCGCGTGACAATCTATAATAGTACGATAACGGTGTATGTACAGGTTCGGGTTCGCATGAGATGAGAAAGGCCGTGTCGATCGATTGTGCGTTATCTCTGTCGGAAAGCCGACATATGTTGGTACAATAATCGAGATTAATAAAGTATTTAATGAAACGTTGGAAGAAGGGGCCGCGAGGGAGCGAGGGGTAATGGGAGGAAAGGATGACTGGGAGGTTACGGAAAAAGTGGTACGATACCTACGTGCGCGTATATACGAGAATGAAATAAAATAAATAAAAAAAATGGAAAAAGAAGAAAACACAGCGAAAGAGAGAGAGAGAGAGAGAGAGAGAGAGAGAGAGAGGAAGAAAGAGAAAAAAAAAGAAAATAGCGATGAAAGTAGTATTTTATATATTTCGACCGCGCCCGATCTATTAAGGGATTTAAAAGGAATCCGACCAAAGGGGTTTTCAGTGTTAAAAATAGGAACGCATGATCGACTGATAAATAATGAAAAATAAGAGAAAATCAATCATTTTACTTTTACGTTCTAATATAAAGATTCTCGAAGGTTAACTCCTAGATTTAACTTAGTGTCTGAGGGACAAGGGCTCGGGAGAGGGAGTCTCTGCGAATAAAGAGCCTCTAGGGTGGTACAAGGGATCAACATGAGCTTAACGGCGGGCGCCAATATACCTACCAACCCCGCGCACATACCGGCCAGGCCGTCAAGCTGTGGTATTAAACGGGGCATGCGTGAGGTCCACAGTGGTCGGTCACGTGTATGCTTTTGGATTCTCTCCTTGAAACTGTGTGTGCGTATGTCCTCCCTCTATCTCTCTCTCTCTCTCTCTATATATATATATCTATATATATATATATATATATATATATATATATATATCACTCTCTATTTCTCTGTCTCTCTGTATCTCTGTCGTGTGTTTCCGTCATATACGTCTATACGTGTATACGTGTGTGTATGGGTGTGTATGTGGGTGTGTATCTGCGCGAATAAATCGTTATGAAATTCAAGAAATTAATATACATAGGATAGAAAATTTTTAAATATTTTTTTGTATTTTATATCTAACATATGCATATATATATATATATATATATATATATATATATATATATTTATAATTATATCTAGCATATAATTATTTATCTGTAACATATCTATGTATATAATTATATATCTACGACTTATCTATGTATATAATTATATATCCACGATATATCTACGATATATCTATTATAAATTATTTTCATTAATTCAAGTAACTCATTGGCAAACAATAACGCACGATAACGAATTCATAACATTCTTCATGAATTCTTTAGGAAGAATTCGTACGTTTAAATGTATTATAAATTAGGATATTTAAAATGTCGCGATACTTTCCTATATTATCATACATCGGGGGTAAGGTGGGAGGGAAGGTGGAAGGGGAAAGGAATATTTCAAAAATGTTTCTATCTTATACGATATTAGCAAGAAGGAGATAATATTTTTAGGAATAAACAAGGAGGATAGTAATCGTTGGCTTTAGAAAGGCGAAGCTACTGTCCTCGATGGATATACAATATGGCAGGAGGGCGGGGAGGGATGGTGTTTGGAAGGGATGGGGAGGGAAAGGAGCGGATAGGCTAAAGCCGAGATCCGACTTTTTATCCCTTCGAGTATCGTACGAAATTTTAATTAAAAAAGCGAAAAGGGAATAAGATACAAAAGACGTTTTCAAGTCAGTCGCTCGTTCCTCATCCGATATCACGAACATTTTGTAGAATTCAACCGGAAGTAATCCCTTAGATACGTACGAAATATACAGAGGGGAGGGGGAAGGGGATTCTTCCTCCAAAAATATTCCAAGGAAGTGTGACCAATGCACGTTATACGTTGAAGGAGGAAGAATGAAGTTGGGAAAAAAATAAATAAAAGAGAAAGAAGAAAGCACATGAATCTTTATCCGAAAAGAATCAAATGGAAAGAAGAAGAAGAAGAAGAAGAAGAAGAAGAAGGAAAAGAAAAGACCTCGTCGAAATTTCTTTTTTCTTTTCTTTGTTATTTTTCTTCGAAGAAAACTTTGGCGTTTCAAGGAAAAAAGAAAAACAAAACAAAAAATTCGTAACATGATATTACTCTTTATAGAAAATATTTCCATGCTTTAAGTGTTAATAATCAAAATCACATTGACGTCGACGACGACGACGACGACAACAACAACAACAACAACAACAACAACAACAACAACATCAACAATAACAACGTATTTCAACTGCAATCAAACCTATCCCCGTTTTCAACTAGCACCACCACCAACCATTACGACCACCACGACGAGCACACCATCCTGCTGCTGGCAGGTTTCATGTTCAATCGTTAAAAGAATTTTTAATCCGTTTGAGATAAGACCTCAGGCCTCGACAAACCGTCACCATCGTGATTTGGATTTTTCACGAGCTTCT
>OU964961.1:1562807-1647807 GCA_918808275.2 Dolichovespula sylvestris
ATTTACAGGTTTCCACGCTTATTTATAAACGATTTGTAACTTTGTTCTAACCCGAATATATATAAATATAAATATACATACATATATTTATATATATATATATATATATATATATATATATATAGAATTAAATACAAATTTATTTATTATATTTATTTATTATATATAGAAAAAGAAAAGATCCATTGCGTCAACTAATATCTCTTCGAAACGATACGAGTTTGAATACCGTTAAATTTACTACAAAATTTTTCTCAAAAAGAAAAAAAAAATAAAGAAATAAATCTACAAAAAAACATATCTTATACTTGCATTCAACTTGCTCGTATTCTAAAATGAAAATTCCAAAATTTAAACATACCGATTGACAAATAAATGTTTCCCGTCGTGTCATTGAAAAAATACAAAATTATTTCACAAATATTCCAAACGAAATTAACAAACCCGACGAATCAACGACAATCGACGATTAATATGTCATGACAGACAAAAAAAGGAAAAAACAAAGAAAAGAAAAAAGGAAAGAAAAAGAAAATTCAAAAAAGAAGAAGGTCAAACAAAACAGAAAATTAATAATATTAGTTAATTGAAGACGATTGAACGTAGAAAAATCTTTATCGTATAATCGATCTATAGATCATCTAGGATCTTTCTAATACGATTTAAACGTCACCCCTAACGGAATAACAAAATACTTGTTTCTCCAAGCAGGGTTGCGATCAAACGGTATACGTGACGTGTTCCTATATATGTTACACACACACACACACACACACACACAGATTATATAGTAGGGGTGCAACAATTAATCTGGGGCTCTGACTTTTGGATCTCTTTCTCTCTCTCTCTCTCTTTCTCTCTCTCACTCTCACTCTCCTTCTCTTTCTCTCTTTTTCTCTCTGTAGCACGTGGAATCAGATCTAGAAGGGAGTCGATCTTGCTAAAGGAGGGTGAAATCTCGGTGGCTTGGAAGGGTGGGTAGGGGTGAGCTGGGAGAGGTACCCAGCTGCCGTCGTTGTGGCACCGGCTGCGCTTATAATATCGCTCGTGGCTTTTAGGGAGATTCAAGATGACGTCCACGACGGAGGCTACGAAAGCTACGATGACGTCGACGTCAACGACGACGACGACGACGACGACGACGACGATAGCGACGACGACGACTGGTTTTCATTCGTAACGTTACTATAGTATTATACCCTCCTAGGGTCGCTCAAGGCGTCAGCTTGCACATAGTCCAAAGAAAAAGCTGATGCTGATCTTGCTCTTTCTATCTCTCTCTCTCTCTCTCTCTCTCTCTCTCTCTCTCTCTCTCTCTCTCTCTCTCTCTCTCTCTCACTCTATCTATCTATCTATCTATCTATCTATCTTTTTCTCTCTTCCTTTTTCTTGTTCGCTCTCTCTCTCTCTCTCTCTCTCTCTCTCTCTCTCTCTCTCCCTCTGTTTATCTATCTATCTATCTTTCTCTTTCTCGTTTTCTATTTCTCTTTCTCTTTCTTTTTCTCTTTTTTTCTCTCGTTTATTCACAATGCTTCGTTATATGAAAAAGGAAAAGATAAAACATATCTGCCCTAACGAAAAATTATTAAAACGGTCAATCGGGGATTTGTTCTTGATTGAAGGGATGAAAAATTACTATGAATGATTTTCTTCTTTTCTTTTTGTTTTCCCCTTCTACTTCTTTTTCTACTTCTACTTCATCTTTTCTTTTTCTTTTTTGTTTTTTTTTATGCATGAAAAAATTAAGATACATGAAAAAGTCGAAGATATTAGTGTTTAGCGCGTGTCCGTGTGTATTAATAATATTGAATAAGAATAATAATTATACGAAATAATATTGTGAATGATCGTATTACGATAATAGACGATTCTTTAAAGAAAACAATGATCACATCCTTCGTTTATTTTCAAATTCACGAGTCTCAACATAGATTTACATAAAATATAATTAATTGATATATAACGTTTTGCGTACAATATATGTATGTATATATACATATATACATACATACATGCATACATACATACATACATACATACATACATACATACATACATACATGCATGCATGCATACATACATACATACATACATACATACATACATACATACATACATACATACATACATACATACATACATACATACATACATACATACATACATACATACATACATACATACATACATACATACATACATACATACATACATACATACATACATACATACATACATACATACATACATACATACATACATACATACATACATACATACATACATACATACATACATACATACATACATACATACATACATACATACATACATACATACATACATACATACATACATACATACATACATACATACATACATACATACATACATATATATATATATATATATATATATATATATACCTCGTATCATGCCAAGAAAAGTATTGGGATGAGTAAAGTATATAGTTCCTCTCGTTACAATTCTTATAATCGACAAATTAATTTCTCTTCGTATATATATATATACACACATCACGATCAATTATTATTAAATATATATATATATATATATATTTAACGACTTGTAACGTTGGTGGTGATTCACCCTGTATATTGCATGAATTGTTATAATTCTCGAACGTATTTCTCTCTTTCTCTCTCTCTCTCTCTCTCTCTCTCTCTCTCTCTCTCTCTCTCTCGCTCTCGCTCTATCTCTCTCGCTCTATCTCTCTCATATATATATATATATATATATATATATATATATATATATATATATATATATGTAGAGAGAGAGAGAGAGAGAGAGAGAGAACGTTCAAAAATTACCATATTTGTCCATGAATTTCGTCCATCTCGATTGAAGAAACATTGGAAAAATATCTCTTGTATAAAGAATATCCATCTCGGTTCTATGTATACGACAAGCCGTGGTTCATTAAAGTTCGTTCGATTATTGGTGATCAACTATATAGGCCACTCTGTTATTTGAACTGTAGTCCTGATAAATGAAACTTGAAAGGCCGTCGACATTTTGTACTTTTCAAACAACAATATATACATATCTCCATATATATATATATACATATACATATATATATATATGTTTATTTATTTATTTATTTATTTATTTATATTTCAATATATCAAATGATATCGATTCGTTATTGCAACGATAAACTTTAATGAATCTCAACCTGTAGGTACGGAAACACATTTACGTAAATGCATATTCAATAATAACAATACGCGTTGTCCGATTGCAATTTGGATAAACAACAACAACAGAGGAAGCCGATACAGACAGAGCACACTTTAAGAAGTTATTTCGTTATCTATATATATATAAGATAATCTTATATTGAGATATGTAGAATAATAAATAGAAAGACGAACGTGCTACACATTTTCAATAAACTCTTTGTACGTACCAAAGAGGTATTCTGTTTATGAATTATTTTATAAATTCCTTCTTTCAATCGTGTTTCACTTCATAATACATATATATAATATATATATATTTTTCTTTCTAAGAATTTATCAGAGAAATTCATTTTACAACAACAACAACGACCACAACGTATATCGAACATTTTCCTTCCTCATAGGCAGCCATCTAATTATCTAATAATGGTTCATGAAATTTGGAAAACCCGCATTGCTAATTAAAAACTTAACCTACTCTTTCTCATTCTTTTTTTTATCCAGACACGAGACACGTAACCCCCAAATGCACCAAAAATTCCTAAATCATCTTTCTAATCTAACACGCTATAGAGGTGATAAAAGCTGATAAAATTGTGAAACGTATGAAATGTTAATATTGTACACCAGAAAATCATACATATGCATATACGTACGAGGTGATTTTTATCTTATACATTGAGACACTTAAATAGTCTCGAAACCAACGAATTTTTGTTTCTTTTTTTTTTTTAAGTAAGTTTGAAACAAAATTTGTTTGGTTTTTCATGATGGAGGAGGAGAAAGTAGGAGGGTCGGGAAAAGTAGCGAACCTAACATCATTATTTCTTTTTGATTAAATGGAGGTTCTCAAGTTTATTTCAAGGTCGACTTTATTTATTTATATATTTCTTCTCAAATAGAAATCTATAATCTTTCGAATCCGCATCTTATTTTACGCGAGAAAATGAACAATTGTCATCCGAAGAATTTTTCATCGAAACCACAACTCCCAAAACCAAACAACTTTTGTTTCAATTTTTTTCTTTTTTTCAAAAATTCGTTGTTTTCCGAAATAAACTAGAGCGTTTCAATTTGAAAATCTCACCAAGTAGATATGCCTGTCTATATTGATATTAAATTTGGTCGATTTAGTCTCGATTTTATTTTGAATAATTAATTTTCGATTCTCTATTATATATATTTTTTGTTTTTTCATTATGTTCTATATTCTTATTTTATTTTTCGTCATTTTGTATTCAAGGGTTGTTAAAATGAATATAGATCATGGTAGTACCACTACACATTGTTTGAAAAATGTTTGCGCGCAAAAGAAATCAATGAAACACTAAAGGTATTCTGTTATTACATTACACCGTCGAGTCGTGACAAAAAATCGTAAGCATTGTACTATCTCCGAATGTGTGTGTGTGTGTGTTTGTACATCCAAGTAAAATAGAAGAAAAGAAATAAACAAAACGGATAAAATAAAAAAAAATAGGTTTCATCATTAGTCACATTATGCGATTTCCAGACAAAATGTTACATGCATGTTTTCAATGTCCTACTTTGTAATGCACATTCATTATATATATCTACATGAATATATTTAATATATATATATATATATATATAAATTTTTTTTGTTCTTTTTCATTTTTTTGCTTCATGCATAGATGATGTAATAATAAAATTGTTTATATATATATATATATATATATATATATATATATATTTATATATATATATAAAATCGAACGAATGACTTGTAATATTGGAGAACGACGAAAAATGTCACGTATACATATGTAAATCACGATCGTAGTCGTAATTTTGAAACAACAAAAAAGAATAAAAAAAGAAGAAAATGTCTAAATTTATACTATACCATCTAAAATGATCATACACACTAACGATGTACGTAGGAACTTTTGTTAATAACAATTTTGGTTGACTGTGTATTTACGTATATATGCGTATCAATCGTGTTTTACTCTTGACTATAGATAAATTTCAACAATTTATATATATATATATATATATAAACACACACACACATATATATAGTACATACAATGGCGAATTTAACCTGCAAGAAGTTTGCGGCGTTAACAAAAATTTTTCTTTTTTTTTTGCTAATGGAAAAGAGAACCCCATTAAAATAAATCAATTATATATATATATATATATATATATATATATATATATACATATAATAAATTGTTTGAAAAATACACAGTCCGAATTCGTTAATGCAGTCGAATATATAAAATGAAAAAGAAATTATATACCGATCATCGATGATATTTAATTATAAATTTATTACATAATATTAATCTTTTCATATTGTCACGTTTTGCGGGATTCCATCGATTTATACGTAAATCCGCCATTGTGTATATATTTCTATTGGGATTTTTTGTTGTTCTTGAAACGTATTTCGAAATGAAGAGCTGCGTGTATATATCGCCGAAAATGAAAATCTAAATGTAAATGAAAAATGAAAATGAAAAAAAAAAACGAAAAAATTTTCACATGATTTTGAATATATATGCATACACACACATACTACACACACACACACACACACACACACACACACACACACACACACACAGTGATGTGATACAAATGTCGTTATCTACTTCCAAAATTTATTTAAAATATGACTAGCTCCCTGTGTAACGAGGACGAGTTATTATTATTATTATTATTATTATTATTATTATTATTATTATTAAAATTAAAATTATTATTATTATTACTATTATTATTATTATAATTATCGTTATTATTACCACTTATTTATTTATTATTCTTTTTTTCTTTATTAGTTTTATTAAAAGTTACTCCCGTGATAGAGCCGAAAGATAATTATTTTTCGTCGTAGAAAAAAAAGTTGATTTCTCCGAATTGAAGCAATTTTCTCACGACTTTTTCACATCCGACGCGATTTTACATTTAAAGCGTGCGCTTACACACATAATCACACACACACACACACACACAATACACGTAGCAATAAAATTAGCCGAGTTCATTTTACGGGAACAAAATAAATTAAAGAAAAAAAAAAATTAAAACGAAAAAAAGAACAAAAAAGAAAAAAATAAAAGTGAAAAACAAAAAACAAAAAAAAAAAGAAAAGGAAGAAGTTGTTATATTAAACGGAGCTAGTTTTTGGTAAGGGTTTCAATTTCGATATCAATTCGCGCCGTTGTTCGTGAAATTCCTGAAAACATGGTACAATGCATAAATTGATTTGACATTCTGGACAATGGTACTTGGTTTTCCTTCTTAGGATTCTTCTATGGGCATCCATGGTGTTCCAGCAATGATTGCAACCTAAAGCTGGACCAGGACGTAATACTGGACAATGGCCTAACCGTTGATCGCCGCCCGTACCTTCTCTGGATTCTCTGCTGGTCGTCTGGAGAAAAAAAAGAAGAAAGAAAAGGGATAAATCAATTATATCGACCGACTATAAATTACACGTGCGTATAATGATAAAGTGATAAAATTAAAATATCCGTAACCGTGGAGATACGATAGATTAATAAAAAAAAAATAATAATAATAATAACAATAATAAACATTACCTGAGGCGAAGATGAACTCCGCCTGAGTTCGGTCGTCTTGATCCTTAAACCACCGGATTGATTATTGTTGCCGGTTGTATTGGTACTTCCGGCACTGCTACTTCCAGCATTCGTCGTACTAGGTGGTATTGGTTCCTCGGTAACGTTAACATCTTTGACATCCTCTTCCGTTTTAATGATCGGCGCCGGCTCGACTACTATCGACGGGCTCGTAGTCCTTCCGGGAAACTCAGGATTCGAATGTTGCCTTTGTATCAGGTAATTGCCGCTTGTACTCGACTGTTGACTCGACAATAACGGATGAGAGTGTTGTTTCGTCAAATAGGACGGTTGTGGGACGCTCAACAGATTTGTCGGCGTCGTGACCGTTAAAAGATTCGATTGTGTGACCAAGATCGAAGGTGGCGGCGAAGTACTCCTTGATTCCTCCCAGGTACGCGACAACTGAGGTACGTTCAACGTTTGTCCCGTAAGATGAATCGACGAGGAAACTATGTGGGGTGAATTTGGATCGTTGTCCGGCGACACATGAGACGGTTCCCTCTTAACTCTTGGCTGACGCATCAACAAACGGCCCCTCTTCGATCCGGCCAGTTTGTATTGAAGCGCTGAAATAAACATCCCTTCGTTTTAATCATTAACGCGTGGATACACTTATTTACGGAGGAGAAAAAATAATAATAATAATCGTAATAATAAAAAAAAAAAATTTTTTTTTTAAATGCGTCTCGATAAAAAGAAAATATACATATACGTTCTTAATTTTCCAAATTTTCTTTTCTTTTCTTTTTTTTATGATTCAGGCAATAACGTTATTCGCTTTGTCATTCCTTCATAAACGTTTATTCCGTTTGCGATATCGTCTTTCATTTAGAAATAACATATTATTATATCATGCTTGTATTAAATGCGTGAGTGAACGGCGATATCTTTGTGAAAAAAAAAGAAAAAGAAAGGATGATTATTATCATTACTGATATTTTCATCGAATATTTGAAATGTTTAACGAATCGTGCAATGATTTTTTAACGATTTGAATCAAATCAAACGATTGAATCAACAAAAAAACGAGTAAACGAATATAAGCATTGTTTCGTGCAACAACGATATGACAAATAATGATAACATGAAAATTAATTCGATTGATCATTTATAAGCTTACATTTATAAATCCCGTAATTATATATAAATGTACACACACACGCGCGCGCGCGTATGTAAGTGTGATATAAACACAAGCAAATAATTATAATTAAAATCCGAGATTAATTTATATTTCTTACGTATCGATGTGCAAAACTTGAGAATGTAAATATCGTGCCTTTTCTTACTTAATGTATTTTATTAAATGTGTTATACATAACATTGACACATTAAACTCGATTTTGTCAATTTAAGCCTTATATGTTCTTTCGAGAACTAGATTTTTTTTCTTAATTACGTCGAACGTTCGCCGCTACGTGAATGAGAAATACGCGCGATATATATATAACAGATTCCTTTTTTTATTTTACTTTATTTTATTTTATTTTATTTTATTTTATTTTATTTTACTTTACTTTATTTTACTTTATTTTACTTATTTTATTTTATCTCATACGTGTTTCGCTCTCGTTTTGGTATGTAAAATTAAACAGATTCAAAAAAAAAAAAATAGGAAAAAGCTTGAATTACTATCGTCATTATGGATAAAAAAAGAAAGAATAATAATGATAATAATAATAATAATAATAATAATAATAATAATAATAATAATAATAATAATAATAATAATAATAATAATAATAATAATAATAATAATAATAATAATAATAATAATAATAATAATAATATAATAATAATAATAATAATAATAATAATAATAATAATAATAATAATATAATGATAATATAATAATAATAATAATAATAATAATAATAATAATAATAATAATATAATAATAATAATAATAATAATAATAATAATAATAATAATAATAATAATAATAGTAGTAGTAGTAGTAGTAGAAGTAGTAGTAGTAGTAGTAGTAGTAGTAGTAGTAGTAAAATAGTAGTAGTAGTAGTAGTAGTAGTAGTAGTAGTAAAATAGTAGTAGTAGTAGTAGTAGTAGTAGTAGTAGTAGTAGTAGTAGTAGTAGTAGTAGTAGTAAAATAGTAGTAGTAGTAGTAGTAGTAGTAGTAGTAGTAGTAGTAGTAAAATAGTAGTAGTAGTAGTAGTAGTAGTAGTAGTAGTAGTAGTAGTAGTAGTAAAGTAGTAGTAGTAGTAGTAGTAGTAGTAGTAGTAAAGTAGTAATAATAATAGTAATAATAGTAATAGCAATAATAATAATAAAGCAATAATAATAATAGTAATAATAGTAATAGCAATAATAATAATAAAGCAATAATAATAATAGCAATATAATTCAACAAAAAAAAAGTAATCGTAAGAAAAATCAGAAATTCAGTCCTATTTGCAAGATCTGCTGAGAATATACTCGTTTTTATTCGTTCGTTATTGATGCTTATATGTCAGTGTGTATAATGCGTGTAAATGCTTATAATTAGTTATAATTAGCAACTAACATTTGTAATGATTAAGGTTTTTTTTGTTTTTTTTTGTTTCTTTTTTGTTTTTTTTTTTTCGTTACCCTAAACAATTCTCCGTTACATTCTTCCTTCGATAGTTAATTAAAATTAATTAAAACGAAAATTATCGCTCACAAAATAACTTTCCCCTCTACAATAACCCTTCCAATCCCCTGCTCCACCTTTCTCCTTGCCTTTTTGTTCCTCCATTAAATTACAAAATAACTAATACTTACATCAGAAGAAATATATATATGTATATATATATATATATATATATATATATATATATATATATATGTATATGTATATGCATAAGAAATATTAAAATCTCTCTCTTTTTCTTTTTTCTTTTTTTGAATAGTTAAGCTATATTTGCACATTCAATACATGCATTAATCATCCGTCACTTTGGTAAATCAGCTGAAACCGAAAGGTTTATGTATGCAAGTTAATTGTTAAGGAAAAAATGAAAAGAAAAAATAAAAAGAAAAAAAAAATCAAGAACCCCACAATTTTACGACAAAGTGAGCAAAGTTAATGCACTCGTGTGTAAATATATACGAATGTATGTATATGTTTACTTATAAAACGAAGAAATAAAATGAGAATTAATTGCTAAGTATATCTGATATTTTACACAATTCATTTGTATATCTACAAATTCGAATTTCTAATAATAATATATCATGATCGCTTTTTATTTGAATAAAGAAAAAAAAAGAAAAAATGCTTTTTTCTTTTTCTTCGCCTCCCACCCCCCCCCCGGCCTTTGTTTCTTTTCTTTTTTTTCATTGGTCTTGTCGACGATGCATCAATGTAATATAACATCGAATTAAAATCAGATCATGATAACTGAACATTTAAAACTTTATAATCCTTTCGATTGCACAAATCGATTTATATATTATATTTATATTTTATTGTTGTATCTTTAATCTAATATTTAAGGACACACACACAGAAAAACATATTATAGAGGAACAAATATTGTGATGTGTGATATTGCCTGTTAACCATGAACGATAAATAAATGTAAAAAATTATATCAAAGAATTTCAGCACAATCCATTTTCTTTCTTTTTTTTGGTTTTTCCCTCCTTCTTTTCTTTCGAACAATCGAAAATTATTATATCAAACAAATATCGAGAATATATGCAATAACGAATATATTATTATTAATTTTTATGCTATTTGTATATATTATAATGAAAAAAAGAAACCATGACGAGAACATATTCTTTTTTCTTTCCTTTTAATTTGCCATAAGCAAATAGTGAAATGAAAATATGTATGTATGTATGTATGTATGTATGTATGTATGTATGTATGTATGTATGTATGTATGTATGCATGCATGCATGCATGCATGCATGCATGTATGTATGTATGTATGTATGTATGTATGTATGTATGTATGTATGTATGTATGTATGTATGTATGTATGTATGTATGTATGTATGTATGTATGTATGTATGCATGTTGTAAATCTTCTGTAAGTACTCGTGCATGTAATTTTCTTTAGATGTAATGAATTTGTGCAAATACAGACACGATATATTTTTTCTTAATTGAATACTGCGTTTTTTCTACATCACTTATTTCTTTTTTTTCTTTTTTTCGTTTTTTTACTTTTTTTTTTATACATACAAAAGTTACTGAAGGTATTATCATACTCTAAAGGTGGTGTAACAGAATAGTTCAATTATCGATAATAGTGCTTTCATACTTGTCTCTCTTTTTTTCTTTTTCTTTTTCTTATTTTTTTTTGTTTTTGTTTTGCTTCTTCTCCTTCTTCTTCGTCTACTCCCTCATCTTCTTCTTCTTCTTCTTCTTCTCTTAGCTACATCAACACTGGTATTACACCAACTCTAGCTTACATTTCAGGACCTTTATAAAGACGTAAGCAATATATCTTTCTTAACGTTAATGAAATTTTAAGGAGTTTACAAAAAAGGAACACCCAAAAAAGAATCGTTACTCTCTCCTCTCTCTCTCTCTCTCTCTCTCTCTCTATATATATATATATATATATATATATATATATATATATATATATATACATATATATTATATACATACATAAATATATATATAATATATATTTAAATATATATATATATATAATATATATTTAAATATATATATATATATAATATATTTAAATATATATATATATAATATATATTTAAATATATATATATATATAATATATTTAAATATATATATATATATATATATATATATATATTTAAAAATTACGAATAATTTTATGAAGAATATTCATTCACAAGGTTTTTCCTCCTTTTTCTTTTTCTTTTTTTCTTTCTTTTCTTGTTTTTTCTTTTCTTTTATGTATATCACATTACTACCAAAGCAACACTAATTTTAATGAATTAATTAAAAGTAATAAATTATTCAATTTACAAATTTTCCAATCTCTCGAGGGAGAAATATAATCAGCCAATTAGTAAGATTTCAATAGAGGCCTGACAATATAAAAATCTTCTGTGTATACAAAGTATTGGATTAAGCCATCCATAGGCAAAAATCCAATTTTTTTGAGTATATGAATATGTGACGCGAACCGTTGCCCATAGAAATTGCGTCTTATCGTTTTTCTTTCTCCTTTTTTTTCTTTCCTTTCTTATCTTTTTATTTTGTTTCGTTTTGTTTTGTTTTCTTTTTTTCTCATCTTTCTTCTTCTTCCTCTTTTTTCGATTACAGCATTATGTGGAGCTCTTTGTAAATCGATAAATAAATTCCGTTACTTAAAATTCCAACTTTACAACGTCACACGAATCCTAATACCTCTCAAAAAAGCTCCTCTATACATACAAATAATTTTCCGTTCGTGATTCAGCTCACATGGCATTATAATTAACCCCGTGTAAATTAATTGGCATAGTAGTACTCGGAAGTGCATAGTCCGTATGCCTACTATCTATATAACCGCTTAACATGGTATGAGGACTATGGGTGGTTAACATAGTATGAGTGCTGTGGGTATTGTGTGTACTGTGTGGAGTCGAAGGCGGCCCCATTGGCGTTGGACTTTGCGAATTTACAGGTTGGGCCGATTGTGCAGCAGGCGGTGGCGAAGAATTAACTTCTTGTTTCACTCTTGACTTTAAACTAGGTCGATTATTGGGATAACCACGTTTCTTGTACTCGAGCCAAAGCGTTCGATTATTTACACCGAACATTCTGGCAGCTTTACAAAAGCCTATACCACCGTATCGCACTGCATCGAGAGCTCTAATAAAGTTCTCATCAGCTTGTGGATTTGTTGATCTTTTTCTTTTGATCGCCGTTTGGGGACTGGCGCAGGGACTTTGGCAGTTACTCGGACACTGTGTTGAGGATGGCGGTGGAGCACTTGATGCTGATGTATGCTGTAACGATGATGTCCCCCCATGCGACGAGGAATTTGGATAACTCGTCAGGGCACAACTGGAACCAGTGGTGCTGGTACCAGAGTACTGATCGCTGATCGTCGAAGAAGTTGTTATTTCAGGCGTTGTAAACGCTGATGACGCTTGGATCGACAGATTCGTTTGACACGAGGACAGAGCGAAACGTGGATATGTGTGCTCCATAATAGTCCATTGTAATCCTGTAGAACAGACCGATGTATCTTTGGTCAGAGCACAGGAAAATATTATCCCGAGATAAAAGTGTATCGTTCGAAAATAATAATAAATTAATCATATGTATATAAGGTAAAAATTATGTGTGTGTATGTGTGTGCGCAGGCGCACACACATACCATACACACACACGCACACACGCACACATATACATATACATATGCATACGCGCGCGCGCGCGCCCATATATATGGTGTGTGTGTGTGTGTGTGTGTGTGTGTGTGTGTGTGTGTGTGTGTGTGTGTGTGTGTGTGTGTGTGTGTGTGTGTGTGTGTGTGTGTGTGTGTGTGTGTGTGTGTGTGTGTGTGTGTGTGTGTGTGTGTGTGTGTGTGTTCTAATAACACTACGATATATAATTCAATCGAGCTAATCTAATGTTATATCATTTAGATCTTTCATTTGATATCTCGTACTGCAATTCCTTTGACATATATTCTAATATATTTTTTAGAACGACATATGTGACGGCTATTTATGTAAAATGCATTAAGTGAATGTTAGAGTTCTATTAAGATAATAATAAAGATTGAGTTCGGTTTGAAATAAAAAAAAAAAAAAGAAAAAAGAAAAGAAAAGAAAAAAATTCTTATCTTATATAGATGATAATGTATAATAAAATCGGATTAATAATTTTGTCAAATAAAATAAGTCATTTCCTCCCAATATAATAACTGAAAATATGCTAAGCTGTAAGCAAGAGAAAGAATAATAAATATTTGAGAAATGTACATAGAAAATAATATGTATGTGAAAATATTATAAATGATATTATGGCATGGCACAGATACATTTTTAAGCACATCATCGTTTAATATCGTATAAAAGTGTATGACTATTTATTATAGGACAGAACAAGGCACACATACACATTCAACAATGTCAAAGGCCCAATTTGCTGTCCTTTTACGAAATATACATTGTGTGCTATGTATCTGTGTACCATGGTGAGAAGAGTATTTTAATGACAGTGAGGCAATTTAATTTATTATCATTTCTATATCTTTGTTCCTTTACTTTCGCTCTATTATCATGTCAAACGCCTGTTGATTTTCTTTGTGCAATACATTTAAACGCATCTGTGCCAGCATATAATGTGTATCAATAGTACTTATTAACACATGCAGTTTTTATAATACCCATCACAACCAATATGCATCGCTAGATTAAAAGTTATCAAATTATTTACTTAATTTACAAGCAACATGCAACCTCCAAGTTAACTTATTTATCGATTTATTACATATAATTATTGTAGTAAATTAATCATATAAAAAATTAACAATATATGTAATACATATACATATCTCTGTGTATATGTATATGACTCTATATATGTACAAGTACGATCATATATTAAACTAAATCTGAAAATCTTACATTTAATTACAGCTAACAAGATTTTACTATATTTGCCTATGGACTTTTGGTTTGCACATAATAATAACAATAACAATAATGACAATAGTTATAACACGTATCAATAGTTTCATACGTTAACAAAATATTTAATGTGCAAAATTATTTTTACAAAATTCCGATTATCATATTTTTCCCATGCATTTTCCCCAATTTATTAGCATGCAAATATAGTTAGATTTAAAGAATTGTATAAAAAATAGTAGTCCCTATGTACATTCAGCAGAAATTATTTGTTAGTATTGTGTTTCATATTTCACACATCTTTATACCTTCCTTCTATTATTTTATATAAAAGAAAGAATCTCAATAACCTTATTAATTTTTCTTTGCTACTTTCAGATGAGAAAATATACTAAATTTAAAATTCAATGAATAATTAGACTTAGATAGTGATCATTGATTATATTATAATACATGCATTATATATAAATGAATGAAGAAATAAAGAATATTCTCAATATAACTGAACTTTCCTTCTTGCACCTATCTCTATTCTATCTAAATAAAATATCTACATCTATCGTTAATACTAACCTGAAATATTTAGTATATTTAAGAAATATTAACTTTTAATAAAAAAAAAAAAAATAGCTTACCTTGATGTGCTGGTGGTTGTGAAGAAACAGAACTTTGTGCTACGTTTCCACTCGATGGTTGATTCACATTTTGTATTGTAGTATCGCTTTGCGCCGGCATTGTTGTAGAACTGCTTTCCATATTACTCATCTATAATAAAGATTTATTAGAATCATTTGCTCTATATACTATTTAAAATATGGTTCTTTTTGTGTTTTATGCAAAAACGCTCACTATTGATATCTGATCTTCGTCAATACTCCCTTGTGATTCTGTGCTTGTGTTCACTGGTCTCCTTACATTTTCGCCGCTTTCTTGGGATACAATCAATGGTTCGGGTTTTACAACGTTAGTAGCAACCAATGTAATCTCATTAATTTCTTCCGTTTTATCTCCAGATCCAGATGTCGATCCTGTTGATGTTTTTCTCAATCTCTTTCGTCTGAACGATGGAGAGAGAGGAGATGGACTGGGAGAACATGATTCCCCACGATCTGCAGCTCCTTGTTCGCTACTACTACTTGGCCATTTAGTTAATGAAGCTGTATGCATTTCTGCAAGACCTTTTATCTTCAAACTTTCTGCTGTCTGTTAAGAAACAACGAAATAATATCTTAATACATTAAGAAACATTAAACATTTTGTAATCATCCATACGTACTTTAATAATCGATGGTAATTGATCTTGAGAGATATTAACTTCGCCATAATACATAAAATCTACCATGATTTTGAGATCAGAAAATTTAACATCTTTGAGTATAACGATCGGATGTTGGCATGGATTAACTGTGAATAACGATTGGAAATATGTACTACATGCAGATAGTACGACTTTATGTGCTTGAAGATGTCTGCCTTCGGCAGCCAATGTGACATCCACTAATGTTTCATTATTTAATAAATTTGAGAACACAGAAATGAAATTTGGTTGATGATTGTTCCATCGCAAACAAAATTGTTGCATGGACATCTTGATATAAACTTGTAGCACCTTTTTTTTATACTTTACTGAAAGAAAAAGAATAATATTTGTTAGCGCTCAAGTATTATATGGGTAACACAGATCTCGTATATATTTCAATAATAACGTAATAAGAAGGAAAAAAACAAAGTCAAAAACAAGTATCAGACAAATGAAAGATAATAAGAATGTACTTGAATAATTCAAATTTCAATAATCCTGATGTGGCTTGGTATACACTATGTGATATATTACCAATGAAGAAAAAAAAAAATTATAGCAAATTCTATGTGTCATTGCTATTAACACGACGAAATAACATCAAGAAAGGCGAGGAATACCTTGAAAAATTTAACAATGTGCTTACAGAAATATGTTACTGTCGCTCCATAATAAATACGGATTTGGTGCAATGATGTATGATGGGAGATAAATAACACTCCGTGTTACTTTGCTTAACACCGAAAGTGACTTGGCCGCGAGTGAAAACACTGTCGCGTAACTTTCACAGGTAGGAAGGAAAAAAAATATGCGCACAGTACGAAATTACTTTTACACCTGTGTTTAACCAAAAAAAAAACACACACACACAACAAAAAAAGATAATACAGACTACTCGGTTCTATTCCACCACACCACGGATCCTATAAAAATTTTCCACAAAACAGACTAAGCGATGACGCTTGTGTAATGCACAAATGACGTCATAGGCGAACAATTTCGATGGTGACCAAATGAAACTGCTTATTGCCAAAATCTGTCACAACAAATGTTATAATAGCAAAAAACTTTTCGCGGAATTAGCAAATACGAAAGATCTTATCAACGTGCGTCCTTATAAAATCTAACTTGATCAATATAGCGGTCAGCTGAAAGCGACACCTGGTGAGGATCTGTCAAGTAAAAATGCGTACAATTTTTAAAATGATCTTTTACCTGTTATAACTCTTTGTTGCTATGTATCTAAAAAAAAAACAAAAAAATATATATATATACACACAGACACAGACACACACACACACACAATTATACGTGTATATATGTATAAAAATTAAGAAGAAGAATCTCTCCTTTTGTTTCGTCATATCGTCACGACCTTGAAATTGTGTATTAATTTTTTATTAAAACGAGATTACGGAAGGAGCTCGTCCGTCTATTTTAATTATTTAAATGAAAATCAAATATTTTATTTATATTCTAATGCAAACGATTTGAAAATAATTTTTTTAATTAAATACGTGCACGTACGCACGCACGCACGCACGCACGCAAACCCACGTGTATATTTATATGTATTTATAAATATGTAGAGTAGCTTAACAAACGCCTCATAGCGATACGACTTTTATTAAATAAATTTTATTATTGATACGACAATAAGATACGATTAAATATGTAAATGTAAATAGTATTACATACGAAGAAAATTAAATTATATATCGCATAATAATAATTATATCTCATTTACGTTATTATTATGTAAGATTCGTAAAGTTGCAGCTAATTAATGAGAAATTAATTAAGGTAAAAAAAATGACGAGACACCTCGGAACGAAACACAATGGCTGCCTTTATGGCGCGAAAATGAAGGGGCTGAAGGATAGGAAGGTGTCAGGATGCTCGTAAATTAATTGGCTATTTCAATTAACCGCGATATCACATAATCGGACGTATTTTTGGAACGTCAAAGTAAAATTTATAAACGTCTAATATCGCTAGAAATTATCGTCAAAACTTTGCGTTGCCAAATGATCTGTGATGTATCAATTAATTTGATCTTACTATTCGTTATCGTTAAAATTTGTTATTCCATTGTTTGTTGCCCATTTTAACATTCTTAATGAATCATAAATTTTTATTAATATTTATAAACCGATGATTTATCATTTTTTAATTTACATGTGCGCACTTAATGTACGAACGTCCACTTAGCTGGAAATAATATAATAATTGGTATGTCATTACAATGGATAATAAGTACGAACGATTGAAATGATTCATATTTATTGAAATTATAAGAGAATTTGCATTAGAACGTATACTTCCCATTGAATAGTATACTGTAATTAGGCTATGTGAGTATATTTGAGTAATACAGCAACATACTCTCTCTCTCTCTCTCTCTCTCTCTCTCTCTCTCTCTCTCTCTCTCTCTCTACCCCCCTCTCTCTCTCTCTCTCTCTCTCCACTATGGAAATAAATATAATACAACATCGATCATCTATTATCCGTATAAAAAAGAAATACAGAAAATACACATCAGGTTATTTTATAATTAATATTCGTGCAGGTTATTTAGGATTTAATATAATATTTGTTTTTGCGTATAGTTATTCCAGGTAACTAAGATCAGAACGAGCTGAAATTTGTAGTTTAAATCACATGAAACTTGTACACAGTTTGCTTTATACATTGGTCCTACTTTTGGCTATTCAAGAGTGCTATTTAGAGTATTCCATTCACTTGCAGAAATTATAAGTATTTTTGCTAATTATTAGAAAGGTTCTCTCTCTCTCTCTCTCTCTCTCTCTCTTTCTCTCTCTCTCTCCCTCTTTCTCTCCTACTCTCTTTCTCATAAATAAATCATATTTTTGAAGAGAAAACCTTTTTACTGAGTATATTTTACACATTAAGCAGAAATATTTTTAAATTTTCTCGAAATAAATAAATATGTAGTTAAATGCTCAGAGAAAACTTATGTATGTAATTATTCAACATATAATATTTCAATGATATCCTATATATATGTATAGTATGCATCTACAATGTTAAATGCAAAATATCAAAGAATAGCATTTCTTTGTTCACATTGAAAATACTAACAATTAGAAACAGACATTTCAAATCTCAAATTTAATTAGAAATGGACCCTTGATTCGGGGTTGTACTTGGTTCTACATAACAATTTTATATTTATGATTAACAATATAATATCCTAAATTTGTTTTTTATTCTTATTATTTTGTTTTTGTCTTCAATATCTTTTCTCTTTTTTTTTTTTTTTTTTTTTTTTTTTTTTTTTTAATATACCTACACTTTTTGTAAATGCGATCTAAAAAAAGTAGACAGCATTTTAAAAAATTCGCAATATCCGCTGTCTTTTCTTTGTATTGATTAAAAGTCTTTGACAAGCGTACTTAACAATTCTTGTACCTATGTCATAAATAAATGGAAAGACATAAAAACCACATATAAAATATCTTGTCATTATGACTTCTTTACATTGTGCAAATAAACATTTATTATAAATTATGCTTCTTTATCAATAACAATGCCCAACGCACATTATAATGACTAAAATGTTAAACCTATTCTTGAGTATATTTAAGACGCCGATTTCAAAAATATCATCAGTTTCACAATATTAGAACTTTATACGAGGTATGGTAGAAAAGTAGTGAGACTGTTACTAGAAAACTCTATATTTGAAAGGAATTTACAAAACCATATTATTACCTTCAAATTAGTTCCCTTCGGAGATTATACACCATCAAAGACTCTCCTCTTACTTTTTGTAACAGTATTGAAGATTGCATCTGTCAAGACTCTTTGTACATTGTTCATAAACAATTCGTCTTTCGCACATTCTCAATCTTCTGAAAATGCATAATGCCATCTGAACACTTGTGTCCTTGATAGTGCATGCTCTCTGTATCCCTGTGTTATTTCCTGGTATGTTTTTTGTTGGGCAATGTAATCAATCGTGACATTCAATAAATGAAAAATTTGTATCAAGTGTTAATTGAGTAGGCTTTCATTGGTAAGCCGTGACTTACTATTAATCAAACTATATAAGGCTCTTATCTCATTCTCCGTTAAATTAGGTGGTCCAAATAAAAAGTCTCTTTGAACATACGAATATTGTAATAACTCCTGCATATTCTCAAGCGTAAGCACCAAAGAATCTAAAGAAGATTGTGTAATGTTTAGTTTTTTTGCTAAAATACCAGTAATATGAACATCGTCGATCCAGAAATATGATTCTTTTTGAGCTTCACGATACAGAATAAATACAACATCAGGAGAATATAAAATAGCCCATCCAGCACAATAAGCCGGATAAAGTCTACCAGGATACTCTTGCGGAGAAACTCTCCATTTTGATCGCCAAGATCTTTTAACTACAGCCATTGATTGAAGATCGCATAGAATCAAACGTCTAGCACCCAGTGGTGAGAGATCATGCGTTATAAAGTCCAGCATAGCAGGCATATGAACAAAAACATCATCGTCTAACTTTAATATATATTTGGCACCTGAGAAACATTAAAATATATTAATAATTCGAAAAATTATTTATATGTAAACGTATATAATAATGTTTAATATTGTTTACTTGGGCAATGATATGTAGCCCACTTTAATGCCATAACATGCTTATAGGTCATGTTTCTGTAGGCATCAAGAAAATTTCCTTGTATTAAGTCATTATATTTTTTATTTTCTTCTTCTAATTTTTCTTGATATTCTTCTGAAAGTCCAACAAGAAACAACAATATCAAGTCTGACGATTTCTGTCCCCATGTTTCCCGCACGACGTTTCTTTTAGGAAAATTTGCTGGCGCCGAGTGAATCAACAAAAGCAACAATGGTTGTGTCCTGTTACAAGGATTATGATTTATGGTAAATTTGAAATCCTTTATATCGATCAAAGTGGATTTGTCATCGGACGGAAGCTGGTTCAATAAGTAAGGTTGAGAGAGCTGTGTTAGATTTCCAGGTAGAATAAGTAGATATCTTGTTGCCGATGCACTGCTTGAGTAGGGAGTTAGTGATCCAGAATTCTCTATATGAAACCAAAAAGAGATGCACCCTGTAAGTGCCAAAGCGATCACAAAGATCAGGGTGCATGGCGGCGAACCAGGAGTATGAAGCCGCCGCTTTTCCAACATGCTAACGACGCCCTTTCATCATATATATTACACTCAGCCTGAAACATAATAATTATATGGTCCTTTTAAATATTAATTACCCATCGCACTTAATATACTTACCGATCATAACAATAATTTATGTGTGTGTGTGTGTATATATATATATAATATATAATATATTATATATTATATTACACACACACACACACGCGCGCGCGCGCGCCAATAATACTATTTTATATAATTCTTTGTTTAGTCTATAAGTACTTACTAAATGTAATTATACTTCAAATTTTTTATAATATTATGTACGAAAATGCTAATTGGAAATTACGTATTACTATCGACATATATCTTATTAAAGGCGATAGCGATAACGACAAGTATACGCTAGTGATAAACATTTCTACGTTCATAATGGATCGTAGTTATTAACAACTTGAACTACGGAATCAAGCGTTATATAACTTTCCTTCGCATAAATATCATTGAACTAATTAAATAAGAAATATTTGGCGAAATTACGTAAATTTTAAATAGTACCGCGTTTTACCTCGTTGCTTCGCTCGCGTATAGTAGTTTTCTTTTTTCTTTCTTTTTTTTTATATCTAAACAATCCAAATAATTCTAACAATCTCTTTACATAATAAAGATATAATAATTTAACTGTGTGTTGCGTGTGTGCGCGCGCGCGTATGCGTGCGTGCGTACATTAATTGAAATAATATTCCTATTGAAAATATTACGAATGTTTCCACTTGGAACAAACGGACACTCTCCGCTTATCTTTTGAAACTTATTTTTAGTCACATCGATGTCTCTTGGCTGTTCGATGTTATAATGTAAAGACATGACGATGCCTATATAACTCGTAAAATTTCGAAATAAATAATATAACTAGTCAAAGGCATATAGGAACGAGCTAAGAAACACACACGTATTTGTGCGATATAACACGTTATCTTTTCTTTCTCTTTTTCAATATTTTTTTTTCCTTTCTTTCTTGCTATTTTCTTTTTTTATCTCTTTTATTAATTAAATTCAAAAAAAGGATCCCTTCCCACGTTCCCATTCATAATATAAACGTTTGATATTTTTCATTCTGATGGTATTAGATCGAAATATAAATATTTCGTGGGTATTGTCAAATAATTTGTGTGCATGTGTGCTTATCGTCGAGAAATGAGAGACGGACTTAATTATATATATATATATGCGCTGGAAGTGTATATAGACCGAGAAGATCAAATGTAAGGTTGTAAAGTAACAATAATAGTCATCGAAGCTCAATGAAAGAAAAAAAGAAAAGAGAGCAAGAAATAGAGAGAGAGAGAGAGAGAGAGAGAGAGAGAGAGAGAGAGAAAGAAAGAGAGAATATGTGAATGGGAGAAAAAGTGAGTGAGTGAGTGAGTGAGTGAGTGAGAGAGAGAGAGAGAGAGAGAGAGAGAGAGAGAGAGAGAGAGAGAAAAGAAAGAAAAAGAAAAAGCGAGAAACAAGAGAAAAATAATTGTCAACTTACGTGAGGTGGTATATCTTCTAATATCAGCAAAAATGATATATATGTAGTCCTCTTTTTCTCTTCTTATCTCGTTTCTTTTTTTTCCCTTTTCTCCTCTCTCTCTCTCTCTCTCTCTCTCTCTCCTCCCTTTTTTCGTCTTTTTATCTTTATTTATACAAGATAACACGATCGATTACGATAGGGCCGATAAAACGCGGTCCTCGAAATATTTTGAAGGTTAAATCATTAACGATGCATCTCGTGACGCGACGGTGATTGGGGGAGAGTACGGTTAAGTACATACAAACACATTTCTCTCGTAAAGTTATTTTCACTGATCGGTGTGAAGTCACGGCAGGCGGTCGGTCGGGCGGTCGGTCGGTCGGGGGGATGGGAGGGAGAGATGGGGATGGAGTGCGAGGGTACGCGGGGGTACGGAAGAGAGGCGAGCGACGAGCGACGAAGGGAGCGAAGGGGACGAAGGAGGATGAAATTAAAATTAAAATTTAAAAAAAAAAAGAAAAAACCGGAACGATTTAAAAAAAAATCAAAATATCGAATATAAAATATCAAATATCGGTACTAGCTCCTCGTGTATAGCGCCGATTAGGGCTTAAAGTGGGAAAGTTACGCGTTCAAATTATTATCATCCACACTCGTCGACTATGATAATTTCTTTTTCTTCCTTACACCCCTCATTTTTACTTTACCGTACTTTCTTAATTATTTGTTTGTTTATATTTGCTTAACCACGCATACTCGCGACTCTCGCACTTTTCGTGCAACAACACATGAGAAATTGGATAGGAGAAACGAAGTGTGCTCTCGCGGATGTAACTGGGAGGAAACCTTCGTTCCGGCGGATGAGTCATGAACTACTTGGAGAATTATCTATCCATCTATCTATCTATTTACCTATTTATCTATCTATCTGTCTTTTTATCTATCTATCTACCTATCTGGCGCCCGTTACTTTCAAGAAAAAAATAAATAAAGCCAATGAAAAAATTCGTATCCCTCGTTTTTAACGGCGAAATAATAGATCGAGTGAAAATGGGAAAGGATGAATGAACAAACGAAAAAAAACGAACAAATGCAAAGTATGTGATTGGAAAATGTATACAACGATCTTCAACTTAATTTTCGTTTCAACGTGATTGTGTAGTGTAATAATCATAGTTACATACGTATGTATATATATATATATATATATATATATATATATATATAAATAATACGTACATACATTCATATGTGCTGTATGCGCGTGCGTGTGAATATTTTTGTTTATTTTATTTTATAGAATAAAAGATAGAACATTTTCATTATTAACAGATATCACCGTATGATATTATATATCATAGTTACGTCAATCGTTGTTATCTGTTGACTTAATGAATTGACATAATAATGAAAACAAAAAGAAACGATAAACTCGTTATCGGATATAGATATATACATATAGAAAGAGATAAGTATTAACACGATTTATATATATATATATATATATATATATATATATATATATATATGTACGTACGTGATAAGCGAAAAGCTTTTTGTCCATGGAATAACGTAGGGTATATTTGAATATCCCGGGTATTTGAGAGTTTCTTTGGCGTCCACAAAAGATGGCGCAGGTTATATCCTACGCTTATCGAATATGTGGGAGAAGTTTAGGCGTATACGGGAGCGAAGAGCGACGAACGTCGTTAAAGCGCATGCTCCCAAAGGGTTTATTATCTTCTTTCTGTTCAAGTGCCATTTCATTGCGTACAGTGCAGTCTATAAAACAGAATGCGTTCTCAGCGGATCTCGAGTTTCCTATCACTTATCGTCATTCGTAGCGTATAAACATAACATAGCGCGGTCATTAACTTAAAAATCGTGTTTACGTAGCGACGGTTATAGGCGCGAGTTATATACGACAAATTCATCATCAAAATGGTCGTTTTTCGATCTTAAAGAGAGCGTCGATCCGTTTACAGAGCCTTTTAATCCTGTTTATTCCAATTTACAGTGGTATTAAATTTGCAAAATGTCATGCAGTTACGCGGACGGACTGTCGCCTTACGAAAACAAAGGGATCCTGGGCTTAGAGGAGGTGAGAATCTATATATTTTTTCAAGAATTTCTCTCTTTTACCGATTCTTTTCTTTTTCGTTTTCCCTCTTCTTCTTCTTTTTTCCCCCCTTTTTCTTTTCTTTCTCCTCCTCCTCCTTCTCCTCCTCCTGCTCCTCCATCATCACCTCCTCCTCCTCCTTCTCTTTTGTTTTTTTTCTTCCCCCCTTTTTCTCTTTGTCTTTCTTTTTTTTTTCTTTTAAAATCCTTCCTTGGTATGATGACGGTGGTGGTGTAGTGGTGGCAGAGCGGGGGAGAGAGATTCATAGTATGTGTTACATTATGTACACATATACGTATGTATATAATATGTATATATGTATGTATGAACGTATATATGTACGTATATATATGTATATAGGTATGTATCTATCAGATACCAGAGTGCAATACTCTGCGATCTTCACACGTAGGATTCCCTTTCAGAGATACGACACCGCAGAAACCCTTCGTATAAAGTGTGGCCTATTGGCGGAATGGATTCAAGGCGCGCGACATGTCGTCGTTCACACCGGTGCAGGAATCAGCACAGCCGCGGGCATACCAGATTTTCGGTGATTATTTATTTATTTGTTTGTTTGTTTATTTATTTATTTATTTATTTGTTTTCCCCTCCCCTCTTTTTTTCTCCTTATTTTTTTCTAGTTCTTTCGTGGCCCCTCTCTCCCCTCCCGTTTACGTGGTTAAGGCGGATAGCAACTCCGACGCGTTCTAATGTCGTATCGTGTCTCTTTGTAAATGCGACTGCCTTGAGACAGAGAGAGAGAGAGAGAGAGAGAGAGAGAGAGAGAGAGAGAGAGAGTCGAGTGGTGAGTGTGAGTGAGAGGTGAGTGTGTGATAGAGAGAGAGAGAGAGAGAGAGAGAGAGAGGTGGGGGGAGAAAAAAGAAAGAGTGAGGTAGAGAGAGAGAAAATGAAAACAAAACAAAAAGTATCACGGGTACATATTTCGCGCTCGACAGAATTTCGTACTAGCGTCGTACGATTTTTGTTTTTTTTTTCTTTTTTTTTCTGTTTTTTTTTTTCTTTTTTTTCTTCTGCAAAACCACGAGAGGAATAATTATTATTGTATAATAATTATTATTGAAGAAATAAAACGGGACATGTTATATCGATGGAGGGGGAATGTATGCATGTTACGTATGCATTAGGTCGTCAATGATGAAATTTGTAGGAAAAAAGGCAATTAGGCATTATCAATTACAAATTTCAATCTTTGTTGATCTGATATGTTTTAAGAATAGCAAGATATTTGAAAGAAGGAAAGTATATGTATATGCAATGTATATATATATATATATATATGTATATCTTGACAAAATTATTATATTTGCGCATAAGTAAGTTGATGAGAGGCGGAGATGGAGATACTAGTGATGGTTAAAGAATTATCAATTGATTTTATTTTCACGTTATAATTCTTTTGTTGATTATTTTATAAGATGATGCCTAAGAATATTTTTTAAACAATTATTTTGTTTGTAAGGTAAGTTATGAACTTTAGGTATGCATAATCTCTTTTGTATTTCTTATCGATTAAAGTATATTATACTTTGTATACTTCATGTTCTTTCTTTATCAGAGGAACAAATGGGGTATGGACGTTGGAGCAAAAAGGTTTAAGGCCTTCAATGAATATTTCTTTTGACGATGCAATACCGACGAGGACGCATATGGCATTAAAAAAATTAATTGACTGCAGTAAGTAGAATGTTACGAGATAGTTCGACGAGAAGAATTGAAGGTTGGTTTGAAAGGATGACTTTACGTCGTTATTTGTATATTTCTTTCTCTTTTCAGAAAAAATTAAATTTGTAATTAGCCAGAATATTGACGGACTGCATCTTAAGTCTGGTATACAGAGACAACATCTTGCAGAACTACACGGCAATATGTTCACCGAACAATGCGATAAATGTGGAAAGTTTGTAAAACGAACAAAAAAAAAGCTGTCGAATTTTAAATCGTTTACAATTGTGTACACTAGTGGTATCTGCTTACAGGCAGTTCATCCGTAACTTTGCAAGCAAGAGCGTTGGTAAGAAATCTTTGGATACGGTATGCAGATCTGAACAGATAGGTGGTCGTCCATGTCGTGGTCGTATGCACGATACTATCCTCGATTGGGAACACAATTTACCGGATAGTGACTTGACGTTGTCAGATTTGCATTCCAGGTATTTCATTGATACATGAAAAAGAAAAGACAACATTATATATGTATATATATATATATATGTGTGTGTGTGTGTGTGTGTATATATATATATCTTATGTATTCACAGAAAACAAATTTATACACACAAATATATCATATCTCATGTTGATAGCGTTGCTGACTTGAGTATTTGCTTGGGAACTACTTTGCAAATAATTCCAAGTGGGAATCTTCCATTGTATACTAAAAAATACGGAGGGAGACTTGTTATATGCAATTTGCAGCCCACCAAACATGTAAAATAACATTATAAAAGATATAATTGACATGTATATGATTGTTGCAAAATAAAAAAAAATAATATTAAATAAATAAATAAATAAATAAATAAATAAATAAAAAATACAAAACAAAACAAAAAAGAAAGAAATAAAAACACTGTTAAAATTATATACTTTTAGGACAAGAAAGCTGACCTAATCATTAATGGAAATGTCGATGAGATTATAGTCAGTGTTATGAAGAAGTTGGGATTAGAAATACCGGTATACGATACCAGCATGGATCCAACGCGTAATCCTGACACTACGTGCAAGGAAATGGATTGGACTATACCAACGAGCAGAATAAAGGAGATGAACGTATTATACAAAAAAGTATGCAAACCTATGAGAAGAAAACGAAAAACGTTTATGTACGAGAGAGAAAAACCTGACCCGAAACGAGAGACGAAGACGAGAAAGCAGGCATTTACTATGAAACAAGAGATTAAGATGGAGAACGATGTAGATAGGATCCAAGGGATGCACAAGCAAGATGACAGTATGCTACTTAATGCTGTTAAAGTTGAAAAGGATATCGGGGACGTTGGACCTTGTACTTATTCGGTAGACAATGTATCGCAGCTTAATAATGCCGACATAAAACTGGCTAAAATGGTGTAGTAGCGTGATTTAGTAGCCGATTATTAACGCGTTTTAATATTTGTATTAATCCTCTGTGTACGCAAACAGTATTTACGAGTGCTCATAGAATGGATGTTCATTGTATGCGGAGACTGTCTAACAGAGCTTCTGATTTATTTGTATAAGGGATCTTTTCAAAATGAGTTTTTAATTTATATGGAAAAAAAAAGAAAAGAAAAAAAAGAGAAAAAAACAAGGACAAAAGAAAAAGAAGAGGAAAAGAAAAATCATTTTTTACGAACCAATAATAATGCGAGTGCTTTCCAAATTGTAAATATATACGATCGTGGATCTTCGAATTCGTTTTCTTCCATTTTCAATGAATTGTTATCTTGTCAGCTTTTACATCTATTTACGCGTTTAAGCAAATATTGTTAGTAACCATTCTTTTCTCATAGTGTACTATACTGTCTATCACTCTCTCTCTCTCTCTCTCTCTCTCTCTCTCTCTCTCTCTCTCTCTCTCTCTCTCTCTCATTCTCTCATTCTCTCATTCTCTATCTCTCTTTACTCTATTTTTACTCTATACGTGTTGTATACTAGAAGCATAATTTACATTTCAAAAAAAGAAAAAAGAAAAGAAAAAAACGATAAGGTTGTGCATATAAGCGAGTAAACTTTTTGCATCTTTTCAAAAAATCTGGAAGTAGAAATCTTTTGAAAATGTGAGACGAGTAACAAAAAAAGGTCTCGCATTTTATCGGCGAAAGGTAAAAGATGAAAACGAGAGAAAATAAAAAGAAATAGTAATAATAATAATAATAATAATAATAATAATAATGAAATAAAAAGAATAAATGAAAGAGAATAAAAGAAAATAAAAGAGATGAAAAGAAAAGGATAAAATTAAAAATCTCACGCTTGACGGCATGATTAATACCGTGCACCGCAAGTAACGAAAATCTTGTAATATTTTTATGTAAATAGCGACCATTTGCTTTTCATTTTTTCAATTGATATACATTACTGATCAAATTATCGTCATGTCGATAATAAAATAAAGCTATCATAAACTACTTATAACTGTCGTTTAAATCTAAATGAGTTAGTGATATATGATTATAAACCTTCCTGTACAAAAATTAATACACTCCGTATTCTCCCTATTGACCCACACACTAAATAATAATAATAATAATAATAATAATAATAATAATAATAATAATAATAATAATAATAATAATAATAATAATAATAATGATGATGATGATGATGATGATGATGATGATGATGATAAAATAATAAATTAAAAGGATGAATGAAATTAAAAAAAGAGTGAAAAAAAGTAAAAGAAATAAAAATGACAAATAAATAAATTAACTCGTTGGAATTGCTTCGATAAATATATTTCCTTATAGTTTACATACTTATTAATATTATATTCGCGCGTGTTATATAATATAATATTTCATCGATACAATTAATATGCATGTGTCAAAACGAGATCAAAGACGAAAAAAATATTCTTACAGTATACGCATCGTTATCCCGATTTAACATTGATAAATCGCGCGTACTAATCGTAGACGTTGTTCCTATTATAAAAGAATAAATACTACAAATTTAAGATTAAATTATCGATATTAATGATATATTGTATGTGTGTGTTTATGATGAAAAGGATCTACAGAGATTGATATTGAGAGGAAACACGCAAACAAATTGTGGATATTTACGAAGAAAGAAAAAGGAGAAAATAAGAAGGAATAGGATTTGTTTCTCTTCCACTTGGTTCATCCATCCATTGTATCTACTTAAGCCTAGAGAAGTGGACTTGGTAAAGAATGTTCAACTAATTTGTAAATATTTGGTAAAATTCTATGTAAATATCGTTTTCCTTTTTCATAGATAGAAAAACGTAATCACTTTGTAGCTTCTTTGTATGATATTTTATTAATATGTTTATAATGTAATATATACATATATATATATATATGCACATATATATATATGTATACATATGTATATATATATGTATATATTATATATGCATAATTATGTTATGATATATTAATAAAAAATATATATATATATTATATATATAATATTATATAATATATATATATATATATATATATATATATATATATATATATATATAATATTATTTCTACAAGTGAAATAAATTGAGCTATCTATATACATTAATTTTCTTATGCGATCAAATATAAAGTAATCACACATACATGTGTATTATGTATAATAATGTATTCGTAAGTTCTCTTTTTCTTTTTGTTTAATTTAATTAACTTTGTTGTTATAGTTATCGAGGAAACATTTATGTTTTTTCTATCTTTCTTTTTCTATATAAACCCAATTTCAAAATATTACTCGATGTATGTTTTCAATTGAAAGTCGCATAAGAAAAGCATGCCAAATTAATGTAATATAATATAAATGTTTTATAATTTACAAATACAGTCTATAAACCGTCAAGATATATACAATGACATCTTCCACATTTACCTAAATTCCCATGTGATTTGTAGCTTTATATATATATATATATATATATATATATATATATATATATATATATATATATATATATAATTATATATATATATATTTCTTTTTATTTTTCATTCGGTCGAATTTCTTCTTTCTTTTTTCTTCTGACCTATTTTAGTAACAAGTTTGATTCAGTAATAATTATATTAATATACGTAAGAAAGACGTGACAAATTTAGAATTTTATTCGAAGTGAGATCCATTTATATCTTATAAAAGTTTGTCTATTCAGAAATTTTTTTTTTATTATATACAGACAATCAATAATAAAAAAAAAGAACAAATTGACAACATCAGAGAATGTATTTGTAATAAATAAACAAATTGCATACTCTCGACGCATATATATATACAGACACATTTTTCGTTTTAAAATAAATTCAAATTGTAAAAATAAATTTGATCGAATGAGAAAGTAATTACACACACATATATATATATATATATATATATATATATATATATATAAATGCAATATTTTTGAAAAAGAAAAAAGAAAAATTGTCCATCGTCTCAACTCAGGAAAATAAATTAATTATAATCCGTTGTTATTTAAAACGAATATTTTGATAGAGACTTTTTTCAATTATATATATGTATATATAATTATGTAATTATATATAATAATTATCATATAATTATGTATATATAATTATATATATTATATATATAAATATATGATTAACATTAAATTACATATCTGAATTTATATATATATATATATATATATATATATATATTTACACATATGGCTCTTTTAATTTTTATTACAATGTTTATTACTTCGTTTTATTTTTTATTTATTTCTTTATTTTCTTTTTCTTCGTTAATCTGAATATCTCATGCCGGCATAAATTAAGTAGTACGGTTAAGACACGTCCGACACTATTTAACATTCGATCTGGGCTTTTTTATTTCTTTTTTTTTTTATTTTATTTAACAAATGCTCGAGGAAAAGTATAAATATTTAAATATTTTTTATTGGTATATTTGGTTTTTATTTCATTGGATCGTAATTCTATATCGTATAAGTAAAGCTAATTAATACTAAAAAATGTACACACATTATATATATGTATATATATATATATATATATATATATATATATATATATATATATATATATATATAGGAAATTTTCACATATATACACATTGCAAGAACATGAAACGTACATACACTTCTGCGTGTTATCAGTGCACATTTATACGAATTGAAAATGAAATCTGCGCGCGCTTAGGATATGTTTATGCAATATATAGGAAAAAAATACGCGATCGGAGATTGAAAAAAAAGAAAAGAAATAAATAAATAAAAACAAAAATGAAACAGACTATCATGGAAGGATAAGAAGACATGATAAAGATGGAAATTTTTATAATTAAAAAATTTTTTTCTTTCTTATTTTTCTTTTCTTCTTTATGCCTTTAGAATGATGCAATTCGAATACGCGAATGTATTTTATACTTTTCACTTAAAATATTTTAATTATAAATTAGATAAAATTAAGAACGCGCGAGTTCTATATATATATACAATGTCAAAACTTTTTGAATTATTAAATATATATATATATATATATATATATATATATATATATATATATATATATAGACATTGATTATAAATTAAAATTAAAAGATGTCATCAAAGCCACGCTAGTGAATTAACAGCGTTTTGTCTACACTACGACAAATATTCGAGAAAAAAAAATGATCACCGTAATTGTGTCAGGTGTCATTGTTATATTTAAGAAAAAGAAAAAGAAAAAATGTACACCTTTTTTCGACGAGCGTGTTCAAATTGATAAAACGATTATATTAATATAAGGCACGATTGTGAATAAATATTAAGATGCGAAACGATGGACGAAAGTCGAGAGTAAAAGAAAGGAAAAGAAAAACCAGGAGAAAGAAAACAAACGGACATAGACAAAGAAGAAGTATTATTTTTAAACGGATTGAGAAAATGAGATCTCCATTTTAAAATTCTTTTTTTTTCCTTCGACGTGTTGCGTCTGTTGTCACATATATATATATATATATATGATAAACGCGCGCGCGCGGTGTGTAAACGTGCGTGTGTGTGTGTATATATATATATATATATATATATATTCAAACGTATATATATATATTAAACACACACACGCGCGCGTGTTTTTATAGGACATAGTGTAGATTCTATTCGTGACTACGTTGGACGCCTAATAACTTAGCGGCATCGTCCGGTGATGCTTGGAGAACCTTATCGATGAAACTTTTATCGCGTATGCCCAAAAGATTAGAGATCAAATCGTTGTCGGTATTCTCGGATAATTCTGAATTGACATTATGCTGGGTATTTGTCGTCAATTTGCCGGTAAACGTGGTTAATTTTTCGAATGTATTAAATCTCATGTAACCACCGGGAGCAGCGTCGCCTGTTGCTACCGACGACGTGATCCTATCTTGGATTCTGGAATTGTTGATGTTTGTTGCCATTAATACAGGTGGCTGTTGTTGGGTACGCGGTGTTATCGTTGGCGGTTGGGTTGGTGAATTTTCTTCGTCGCCGCTCGTACCAACGTACATCGTAGAGTCGACCGATTCGTGTTTCTTACGATGACGTAGCATGCTGTGCTTTAAAGTGAATCGTCGGAAGCATATGTCGCAAGAGAATGGTCTCTCGCCGGTGTGTGTTCTCATGTGACGACGGAGGTCCTCGGCCGACCAGAATCTTCTAATGCAAAAGGCACAGACCACCTGTTGAAAATAGACAAAATATTCGTTAGAATATTTATTAGAACTTACTTTCTTTATCGTTTGGTTTGGATGGAAGATTTTTTGTTTTGTTTTGTTTTCGGAATAATGATTACATATACAAACGAACATGCACATGTATCTATCTATAGATATAATCGTATTTACTTTTCTATTGCTGTAATCCGGGAATCGGCCTTTTCTTTCTTCCCCATCGCTAAGATGTTGCTGGGGCGGCGGTGGTGGTAATGGTGCCGGCTGATCTTCCAAACCGTCGATATCCATATCCATGGCACCTTTGGCGACTAACATCTCGTAAGATTTCTTATGATTCGTCTTGATGTGTTCCAAACAATCGTGACGATCGGCGAATCCGCAATCGCAGAGGTGACATTTGAACGGTACGTCGTTGGGACCAGGCGAGGATCTTGGCGATGTTCTTCGCGATCTTGACAGCTCGTTGTTGGACGGCGATGTATTGGAATTCGGTTTTTGCGTTTCCACCGGCGATACATCCTGTCGTTGTTCCGTTGTCTCCGAGATGCTGGAGGATTGGCTCTCGTAATCGCTAGGATCGTTTTGTTTCGACGATTGCACAGGACTGTTTTGTGGCTCGCTCGACGGCGATACCGATCTCGATTTTGTTTTGCGCGAGTGTTTCGTCGAACGATGTTTCTTCAAATTTCCCAAGGTCGAGAAGGTCGAACTCGGGCACTGATTACATTTGTACGGCCTCTCTGGTACATTTCTCATCGAGAACGTATTGTTCGTATTAACTGCCTGACTGTCCGGCGACGATGAGTTTCTAACCCGTCGTATTTTGTTCGGATTCGTTTTGTGCTTTCTCAATAGGTGCCGATCGCAATTGGACTTGGTCGTGAACAATAGTGAACAGTATATACATTGATAGGGCTTTTGGCCCGTGTGCGTTAGGATATGACGTCTTAGGGACGAAGACCAAGGGAATGGCCGTTCGCAATAAGGACATATCACTCTGTTAGGTGCCATCGAGTATGCGGATTTCTTCTTCTTTTTTTTCTTTTTCTTCTTCTTGGACGAGGCGTTATTCAAATTGCCGGAATTCACCGAGTCGGATTTGTCCTCGCTTCCGGAATTGTTGAAGTCGCTCGTAGAAGCGACCAAGCCCTCCTCGTCGCTCAGATATTGCGGTTGAAAGTGTTGATACTGTTGTGAAGCATTGTCCAATAATTCTGAAACGCTAGCGAGGTCGGCGTTATTATCTTCCTGTTTGTCTTGAACGTTATCGTTGCAGATATCCATTTTGAAGGTGTGCCTTGAATTGTTATCTCCGGATGTATCTTCCGTTTTAACCTCATGGATATGGTCATTCCTGGATGTTCGGCCGTTTTCATTGGTGTCGTTGTTGTGTTCCTCGTTCTGTTCATTGTGAAATACGTCGGATGAATCTCTTTCTAATATTTCCTCCTTAACTCCGGCGTCTCTGTTAGATTCGTTACCTTCCAATTGTCCTCTTAACAAACTCGTGGAAGAACGTTCTCCTTGTTCTTGAGACTCTTGAATCTCTTTGTCGGTAGGATCCTCGTCGATGATCAATTCCTCGTCGGTGTCGTTGTCGTCCATTTTGTTCGCCTTCAATTGTTGTGCCAAAATCGCATATTTAACTTGATCGGAAATCGAATGCCTGCCAGATTCTATAGCCGACGATGACGATTCGGTTTTGGGCAATATGCTCGAGTAGGATTGCGAAGGTTGTGAATTTGACTGGCCGGAATTTTTAATTAAAGTAGGATGGTTCGCCGGTGGTCTGCCTCTCGTCGAATGACCACCTCGGGGTCGTTGACTCCAAAATTCAGGATGTTGCTGTTTTATATGTCTCTCCATGTTGCTACGTAAGGTAAATTTCGCCGAGCAATGCCCGCAAGAGAACGGCCTTTCCGTGCGGTATCTTCGTTGCTTTTGCTTCGGCATTAGAACCCCATTCTTAATGACCATTTTAACCGAATTCGAGGAGGGCGAATTGTCCGGTTTCTCGCGCGGCGATAAATTCTTATTGGCCATTTTGGAGGTCAACAATTTGGTATAATCGTTTTGCTCGTTAACGGATTGAGACGAGCCGTCGTTGGATTGCGGAAAACCGGCGAAGCCTGCGTTACCGTGAGACGACGGATCGACCAGTGTACCACCGCTGGTCAATTGTAAGCCACGGGCGAATTCCTTTTGAATTCTGTCTCTTATGTTAAGGTCTTGCCCGAATAGGTGAGGATTGAACATATACGGGGACAAAATACCTGCATTCACGCCTGCCGAAAGTGATCCCAAATTGCGATATATCAATTGGGCATTGGCGTAGAAATTCTGCAAGGAAGTTGCCTGTGAAGTTCCTTGTGAGGTACCAGGTGTAGTACCCGGCGAGGTTCCCTGACTCGCTTGCAAAAGAGCCTGCGTCAGGAACAATTGGCTCGTCGAATCGTAAAATTCTCTTCGATCGTTGCCAGGATAATGTTCGTTCGTTCTAGAAGAGCCAGCAGCAGCACCGTTTCTCTCCTTGGCTTTTTTACTCAAATCTAGCACGTCCATGGTAAGATCCAACGGCCCGTCCTGATTCGGATTTCCGGTGGCGTTAGGTACGTTAGAAGACGTTTTCTTCAAGTTAATCGGACTAGCTTGAATTCTTTGGTGCATATCTGATTCGTTATCATTGACTAGAGACACGCTTTCGTTAGATGACCTTGATTCAAGATCATCCTCGGCCCTTCCTCCGCTCTGATCTTGAGATGTAGTGGCCTCCTCTATGTTCCTTGGAATAAGCCCGGTAGATGGTATGTTCGATCTCGAGTAAGTATCGCTCGTTTCGCAATGATTAACGATAATACTCCGTAGGGATGAGGCCAGTCCCGGGCTAGATAGTTTCGCCTCGTCTATCACTCTAATATCACTTTTCGAGTCCACCGGCATCGAGAGATAACGTTGCTGTTGTTGCTGCTGATGAGAATCTTCACGTTCGTTCGGATATATCAAACTCTTTCTTGTTTCGTCCTTCGTCACTCTCGGGGAACTTCTGCCGATATTCTCATTCGTCGAATCCTCATTCGGGTGATATATCAGAACACTTTTAATGTCCTCCCTGGTTAATTTACCGTGACGATTTCTAACGTGCCTCTCGCAGTTTGCTTTTGTCGTAAAGGCGTAATTGCAAAGTGAACACTCGTACGGGCGATCACCGTTGTGAGATCTGAGATGCCTTACAAGGGTGGCCTTGTCTGTACTCGTGTAAGGGCACATGTTGCAGGGATAGGGTACGCCCGGGGCTACGCCCATGTGGGCGCGATTGTGCCCTTTCAAAGCTCTCAAATTGGGAAATATGGCTGTGCATAATCGGCATGGGAATTCCCCTTTCAACTTCATCTTCCTGAATTCGGCAGCGAATAAATCCTGAGCTTCCTCTTCGTGATATTCCGATGACATTGTTCCTGATGAACCAGAAGAACCAACGCTCGAATTAAATTTCATATTATTCTCGGGTGTACTAGCATCCGAGCGGGGAAAGTTTTGTAATATTGGGCCCGACGTTACGGACAAAATGCTTTCTATATCCGCTAAATCCTTTCCGTCTTTGGCCTCTGTCAAAGCAGCTTTATTGTGTAATTCGAGGCCCGCAAAGAAATCATCCCTCTGTGATTCCCCGACGTCTATCGGTCTACATTGCAAACTTGACCTACACTTACCACATTCATTTTGGTGTTCTTTCATTGACTTGAAACAAGGAAATGCCCTTGAACACTTGGCGCATTGAAAGTTGGTACCATCTCCGGATGCTGGCCGATGCATCGCTTGCTCGCACATCACCCTAGCAATAGTTGGAAATTTAGCCGAGGTAAAGTCAACAAATGTTAAATCGTCGAATCCTACCACGGAATTACGTAAATTTCTCGTAGGAATACCAACGGGATAGTCAGAAAAGTGAATCATATAACGGTGTAGATTCAATACCCGATGATTTTTAAATGATAAATTACAGGGTTCGCACCTTGCCGTGAATTCTGGATGATTTTGTTCCAAATGGGTTTCCAATAGGCCGCTCGTAGCAAAATCTTGCCGATTACATACCGGACAGTTGTAAGAATTTTGTGACTCTACTGGCGTACGTTTGATCTCGGTTCTCGAATTATTCAACAATATCTTGTGTTTCCTTGGGCTTTCATCTTCTCTTGTAAAAGATGGTGACTTTCGTTTCGCCGTTAAATTCTTCGCTAATCTTTCCCTTATCATAAAATTTGGCGAAGTTCGTTTCGATATCTCGTTGTTGTTATGCTCTTCTATGTGCTGTCTTCTCGACGAGTTTTCCGAGTCGTTACTAGTACTTTCCGATTCGGTATAACTCTGTGGTGGCGATCTTTCACCGCGGTGGGCACTTTTAACATGTCTGTTCATATTACCATTCGTTGTGAAAGCTATATCACAATATTTACACTTGAATGGTCGTTCGCGCGAATGTACGAGAACATGGCGGTCCAAGGAACTTGCCGAACTCAATACTTTTTGACAAATAGCACAGCAGTAGTCTTCCTCGCCGCCGTATTCCGTGCTCCTGGGTGAATTATGTTCCCTTAGGTGATTCGTCAAATCGTGTGTTGTCAAAAGTATTGTAGGACAAGCTGGACAAGGATGCGCGCTTTCGGGTAAGTCGACCTGTAATAAAAACGTTCGAACTTTGTATATACCTATGTAATATACCTATGCATTATATATCTATCTATTCGTAATATTTATTCGGATTTATAATTAAGAAATCGATTTGTAATGGAGGACGATATTGTAAAAAAAAAAAAAAAAAAAAAAAAAAAAGAAAAAGAACATTTTCACGAGAAAAATTTTATCGATTATTCGAACGAAAATTTTTGGAACATTATTTTGTCGGGATTGCGTTACTTGTTGTTTATTAATTTTTTTCTTTTTATTTTCTTTTTTTTTTTGTTAAATTATTTTGTTAAATCGTTAAAAATTTTTTGTTAATCCTTGTCGTGACGAAAGAAGTAAAAAAAAAAAAAAAAAGAAAAAGAGAACAGAAAAACAGTAACAAATAAAATGAACATTTACACTCGACGACGGAGATGCCGCTGTATCCACCTGTGTCTCAGTCTGTTCCTGCTCCTGCTCCTGCTCCTGCTCTTGCTCCTGCTCCTGCTCCTGTTCTTGCTCCTGCTCTTGCTCCTGCTCCTGCTCCTGCTCCTGTTCCTGTTCCGGTTCGTCCTTTATGGTCACTGCAAAACAAACGAACAAAAAAATATTATAAAAATCAAATAATCAACAATTAATGTTTTCAAATCTTAATTAACGCGCTATATATATATATATAACACGTATACGTAACTCCCTCATGGTGTAACATTTTATCTCCTACTTTCTTTTTAAATGCGTGATTCAAAAATCGAATCGAATAGCAAACATTCTCGACGAGGATGTGGTAAAACCCGAACCGCAGATCCTCGTGCACTGGCGTTTTATTTGGAAAGATTGGGAACGAATCAAAAACTACACTTATATACGTAACACGTAAACGGTATTACGTATATACTTTTATACTCGATCTTTTGCGGAACGAAGAAAAACAGATGGCACGAGTTTCGTATTTCTGCGTTCTCATAGTTACACATAAACGATAAAACATCTTCAATCTCTCTCTCTCTCTCTCTCTCTCTCTCTTGACGAAATTAAAAAAAAAAAAATTAATAAATCCCTTCGATCGACTCGAATCGGATCGGATCGATCTCTGTATTTCTTACTCTCTGCGTACAATGGCATTAAAAAAATAAAAAAATAAATAAAAAAGAAACAAATTGTCGGATCGATCGTTCGATCAAAATCGATTCTTCGAGAATTTGAACTCGCTGGAAGGAGGGGAAGGGGCACGTGGGAGAAGGGGGAAGGGGGAAGGAGAAAAAAAAATATTCGAGAAGTTCGTCGCTTGTGCGACGTCGTTGAAAGACAACGTGATAGAGATAACTCGATGAACATTCTCAACGATAACGTTACTCGTTCGGGATTCGAGTTCTCGAGCGATAAATGGGAGAAACCAAAAAAAAAGAACAGAAGAAAAGAAAAGAAAAGAAAAAAGAAAGGAAAGAAAACAGTAAACAGAAAAAGGACAGAAGAGAGGAGTAGAGAAGAGAGAAGAAGAAGGAAAAAAAGCACCGGATCTACCGTCGGTGCTTCTTTTCTTATCCGAGGTAAAGGAGTCGGAGTCATAAAAAGTGTGTCACCGACAGGACATCAATCCGACGCGGTCCGGAAGCTGATATATGTACTACGTAGGAAACCGCAGCTGTAGCTCGGAAGGCAAGATCGAAACGTTTATCAGAGTTCCTCGCGCGACGTTACAACCGCAATTTCGCGGTATTTTTCTATTTTTCTTATTTCTCTCTCTCTCTCTCTCTCTCTCTCTCTCTCTCTCTCTCTCTCTTTTACGCCTTTCCCATCTTAGGGGAAGGATCTGTGTCTAGTGAAGATGTCTTATCGAAATTATCACACGTCGTATTTCCGTTTTTATTTATTTTTACTTTTCTTTTATTCTTATATTATCATTATTATTTTGATTATTATTATTAATTTTTTTTTTTTCATTAGAGAGAAATCTTTTCTTCGAATCCATATCATTTTTTGTTTTTGGGATATGTACGATCGATCCCCAATGATATGAATAGCGATATAAATAGATCGATGATTTAACGATTAAGTAAAATAATCGATTGTCTTTGGCGCTTCGTTTGTCTTTTTTTTTTTTATATTCACTTCGATACTCGAGAGAAGCTCGACTAATAAATCTGTAAAAAAAAAACAAATGAAAAAAGAGGACTAAAGAAAAGGTCGATTAACTGTGCGAATCAGCGAAAACAAAAAGAGAGAGAGAGAGAGAGAGAGAAGAAAAAAAAAGAAAAAAGGCAAAAAATCGATCAAATTTTATCGGATATTCCTACCTACCTTCCTACCTACCTACCTACCTACTACCTGACGACGGTAAGTGTGTCAAGCCAAATGGATATTCGTAATATACGCGAAAGATAAAGTCGATAAATCTACGCGTCGATTTTTCGGCGAAAGCCATCATGCGATAACAAATCATCACGCGGAGGAAGCTGTCGATTAGGTTAACGACGAGTAAGGCGATCGAGAAAGCGATTTTTGCGTGAGAGTCCCCCTCCCCTACTCTCCCATCTCGCCCCCGAAGAATGCGAGATTTCGAAAGATGTTATTAGGGTATGTGTAAAAGAAAAAGAATAAAAGAATAATAAAAACAAAATAGATAACAGCCGAAAAAATAAAACTTACATAGATCGAAGATCTCTTCTTATTATTCATTTGCTCCTTTTTCTTTCTTTCTTTTTTTTTTTTTTTTGAAATAACCACGCGACTAATTATTATCGTTTGCACTTGGATATCGTATTACCCGTGATTCTATACTCGTACATATATGTACGTACCTACGTACGTACGTGTGCGTGTGCGTGTGTGTATTTTATGTGCGTATAACCGAAAGGAACCTGCTTCTTCATGGCGCCTAACACAGAAACCTGCTCACCATAATACCTGCGAGACTCGATGCGCCTGCTGCCGACAGGTGACTTCATTCACGCACGTAAATCACGCGCGATCGGAACGGAGAAACGAGTTTTGCTGCCTTTTAACGTTCGATTTAACCTGCGGTCTGCGCTCGTGCTTGAAATGCCCGATACCCGGCAGCTTTGGATCGGCCGATCTTTGACTATCGAATCGAAACTGGTGGGGGAGGTTTAAATACCATTATCGAGAGAGTCACGTCTTTAATTCTAAAAAGGCTATTTAAATAACTTTACTAAACCGATAATTTATTCGAAAAATTTATGCGTGTGTGTGTGTGTATATATATATATATATATATATATATATATATATATATATATAAATAGTAGCTATTATCTTATATATCGGAAGGATTTAAATTTGTTTCATAGAGGAATTAAATTTGTTCCTTTTTTTTTCTTGTATACCTCACACTTTTCCATATCTATTTATGAAACGTCTGATACGGATGTTTTGGAATATTTTGTTGTTTTTGATTTAAAAAAGAGATTTTTATTTAATTCAGTATACGTAGCAAAAAATATATATATATATATATATATATATATTTGTAGATTTAATATCTTTCTTTGTATATTTTTTTGTGCGAAGAAGTAAGTAAGTAAGTAAGTAAGTAAGTAAATAAATAAATAAATTAAGGCGAGTATTTGATCCATGTCTCGGATTAAAAGAAAATAATCAAAAAAGAAACATTCTCGAACGGAAGCATACGTAAATCGATAGAGCCGCGCGCAATAATCCGAGAAATCGTAGATCCAATGAGAAAACACGATCGATACCTACGACTAGACTTCGGGTAGAATCCGATGGAAAAATAGAAATCGCATTTCGTGGTTCACGGAACGTCGTAACGATTGGTCTCCGGTCTCCTCGGGTGATCGTTAGAAATGGAAAGCATGCCGAGCGACGTGGATTTCGAAAGGTTTGCCTTTAGTGGAACACCGAATTTCTCTACTCGTTACGAACAATTTTCTTTAGGATTTTTTCCTCGTTAAAAAGTTATCGTCCTTCGAAAATCGATTATCCCGTAAAATCGGCAAATATCGAATTGATCGACCAGCTCCCGATATTAATGACAATATACGTCAAATAATTCAAACTTTTTACATTTCTATTTAACTTACCTATGTGTCGATATCTATGCATATATTGGTATATATCTATGTATTATATATTGGTATATATCTATAGAAAAAGAGAAATATATAGATCGATTTTTCTAAACGCACACACGAACATACACATTAACAAATACACGGACACGCGCATATGAAAATATACCTTTATTACTCATACCTTGACTATATATATATATATATATATATGCATAGGTACCTTAATGAAGAGAAGAATTAAAGAAAAGAAACGCTGAATTACGTTTATCTTTCGTTCTTTCCCTTACCTTTCTTTTCCCTCCCCCTCTTCTCCCCGTTGATGATCTTCGTCCTCGCGAGAAGATTAAAGAAAACGATAAAATGCGACGAAACCGAACGAACACGTTACGAACCGTACAAACGAATTACACTATATCCATACGCACGTGCTAATGATATACCCTTGAACGAAACTTTCGACGAAACGAATCTCTTTTCCTTCAATAACCCTTATCGATCTCTCTTATCGACGGGGTGGGGTGTGGAGTCAAACAAACGAAACGAATATATAATTAATGAGAATCGAATAGATTTAATAAAGGACGATATAAGAGAAATGGAATGGCGGCACGAGATCTAAATAAAACAAAAACAAAACCAAAACCAAAACTAAAACAAACCCAAAACTAAAACTAAAACGAAACAAAATAGAATAGAATGGAACCGAATGGTAATGGGTGTAGGATGGAATATTATAGAATAAAATAAAATAATATAATATGGAATGGAATAGAAGAGGAGTAGAATGGAATAGAAAAGAAATGTGAAAGAGAGAGAGAGAGAGAGAGAGAGAGAGAGAGAGAGAGAGAGAGAGAGAGAGAAGCGAGACGCCACGCCTATATCTGCAATGCACCCTCGAAGACCTCGGGGCTAGGAGCCTTGAAGGAGAGAAAAAAGGGAGCAGTGTCAGAGTCCGTCCGGCGAGAGGGCGTACATGCGCACTTCCGTTAGCCTCCGGCCTCCTACACGAATCGCAAGGATGCTGCGCCGAGTCGAATAAGTGGGGAGAGATCGGGGCGGCGTTCTCGACTCGTCTCCGATTGGTCGATTCTCATCTCCTCTCTCTCTCTCTCTCTCTCTCTCTCGAAACTTTTATCTCCTTCTCCTCCCTTCCTTCATTCACCCTCTCTCTGTCTCTCTCTCACTGTCTGTGTCTCACTCCCTCGCTCGCACGCTCTCGTTTTATCTCTTTCTATCTCCCCCCTCCTCGCGATATCCGCCAGTGACGCGCGCACACATGTACACACACACACACACACACACACACACACACACACACACACACACACACACACACATACCTAACCATACGTACGTACGTATGTATATATAGCTATAGCTTTTCTCTTTCTCGGGGCACAGCCTCTCTCCCTCTCTCTTTCTCTTTTTTCTCTCTTTCTTTTTTTCTCTCTCTTTTGACGAGTGAGAGAAAAAGAGAGCGAGATACTCCCTCCTCTACGTGTACCTTCTATCTCCCCTCTATCACTCTCTCTCTCTCTCTCTCTCTCTCTCTCTCTCTCTCTCTCTCTCTTTCTCTTGAAGCTCTCGGATACACCCACGCAGACGGGCGAGAGAAGCAAAGATGGCGGTCGGTTAGTGTGTTTCGAGAGTCGTAGCCCTGACAACCTTGGACGCAACCCACTCGTAACAGCCACCCTCTTCTCGAAGTCGGCCTATGGGTGACCGCCGCTCTGACACACGCGCTTCACGATCTTCTCTCTCTTTCTCTCTCTCTCTCTCTCTTTCTCTCTGTCCCTTTTGCTCGTTTTCTCCCTCCTTCTTTCTCTTTCTCTCTTTGGCGTATAATGTAGCCTCAGATGTAAAAGACAGGGACATAAAGGACAGAGAGATAGTGATAGTGATAGAGATAGAGGTAGAGAATAGGGTAAAAATCGTACATGACGTGGATCGATTTGATTAAAATATTTTCTTTTGTTCTTCATCTCTGTCTTTTTCCTTTTTTTCTTTTCTTTTTCTTTTTTTCTTAATTGTAAATCGTAGCAATGAGTCGAGTGATAGTAAAATCGAAAATTTAAATTAAACAATTCATTTAGAATCGATCACCTTGTATGTGGTTCAACGTCTATACCTACATCTCTCTCTCTCTCTCTCTCTCTCTCTCTCTCTCTCTCTCTCTCTCTCTCTCTCTCTCTCTCTCTCTCTCTCTCTGTCTTCGTACAGAAAGCATTATCGATTTGAGATTAGTAAACCCGATAGAAAGATTAGATGAAAGTTTTACCAAGCGTGTTAAGAGAAACGATTTTATCGCCGAGGAAAAATTTTTGTTTTTTATTATTTCTTTTCAATTTTCTTTTTCCTTTTTTCATTTTTTTTTCTATTGCCAAAAGATTATGAGAATTGAAAGAGAGTTTATTCGATCTTTATCGCGGCTAAAATTAATTACGAAATAAGAGCGACAGAGAGAGAGAGATAGAGATAGAGATAGAGATAGATAGATAGATAGATAGATAGATAGAGAGAGAGAGAGAGAGAGAGAGAGAGAGAGAGAGAGAGAGAGAGAGAGCGCGAAAGAAATGAAAGAAACCAGAAACGTCTTTATCTTTTCTATCGTAGCCACGTCACGAACTCCTGCGTGACGAGGCTCCACGATCGTAAAGCCAAGATCTTTTCGCGAGTAATTATTCTTATCGTATGGAATCGCGAAGGAGAAGACAGGATTAGGAAGGGATAAAATTGAATAAAAAAAGAAAAGAAGGAGAAAAACATAAGAAACGTCTAAATTCTCTTCCATGATACTGCGCGAGTGGCGAAAGATTTAATAAAATTTCGTATTTCTATCCTTATTCCTTGTTCGTTCCTTTTATCATTGGTAATTCGAGAGAGAATAGACGATAAAAAAATTCTTTTCTCTTCCTTTTTCTCTTTTAATGAATTTATAACGGAAACGAGGAGAGAGAGAGAGAGAGAGAGAGAGAGAGAGAGAGAGAGAGAGAGAGAGAGACGGAGTAAGAGTGTTTGTTTTATCTTTAATACTATGCAAAAAAAGAACAAAGAGAAATTGGGATTAAGCTTTACAGTAGGTACTACCTATCTACATACATTATGGGTGGTAGAGGGTCGAACGAAGGATGTCGGGCAAAGTAGATATCCCTCTCTCGTATACGTGGCCCAACCGAGTGTTTCCGCATGTACCTCGTTCCCGTTGTCATACCTACCTCATACCTGTCGCTAACGCGTATAGATCGTCGCCGTGTGAACCTACCACTACTACTACTACTACTACTAGTAGTACTACTACTAGTACTACCACTAGTACAACTACTACTGTTATTACTACTACTAGTAATAGTAATAGATTGTACCTATTTGAAAGCTAAATCGTTTTTTAATTCTTTTTTATAAGTTAAGGGTGGTCCGGATGATATATGACAATTGAACGTTACTCGGATACGTTCTTCGATAATTGATTACAATTAAATCGATCGAAATTGAACAAGAGTAAGAGAGAGAGAGAGAGAGAGAGAGAGAGAGAGAGAGAGAGAGGAATGGGAATAAGAATGCCGTCCTCTTTCTTGAAAAAGAAAAACAACAACAAAATAAAGGATTCTGATTTGTCCGTGGGATACCTGTTATCGATGAAATTCTCACGCGTCGCGACTCTCTAAAGAGAGAATAATGTATACTCCCGATTAAAAGAGAAACAGCGAGAAAGAGAGAGAAGAAAAAAAGAAGAAAAGAAAAGAGAAATGACTAACGCGAACAAGAGAAGAAATAGATACAAACCAAATAGAGAAAAAAGAGAAAAGAATCCCCCCTCCCCCAAAAGAAACGTTCAAAATCAACCGTACGAAACGCTCAAAAATGTTTTTTTCCTCCAATCAACGAAGAGAGAAAAACATTTTATGAAAGATTAGTAATCGTAATAGTCGCCGAGGTTAACTCAGCAATACCTTGCGTCGTTAAGTCGTTCGATCAGATAGCTTCATAACTTTATCGAGCCTACGCATTCCGTTGTGCGGATCAATTTCTCGTATTAGATACGATTACCTTGCGAATCAAATCGAACGCGCGCCTTCTTCCTTTTCTCTTTTCGTTTCTTTTCTCTTCTTTAATTATCCTTTTTATTACATTATTCCTTCTTTTCCGCCCCCTTTTACACCTTCTCCTTTATAATGGAATCCGATCCGTTACGTTTCGAATTACGATAACCTGATTGCGATGAATCCTTCTGCGATTCTACGAGAACGAGAACGAGACGAATAAAATGAAACGTGAAAGAAGAAATCTTTCTGAAGGGGGGGTGGGGGTGAGAATAGTGAGATATAATCGTAGTGGAGCTACGTCATCCGTTTGCGACGAGAAGATTTTTAAAGGGGGAGAAAAAAAAGAAAAAGAAAAAGAAAACAAGAAGAAGAAGAAGGAAGAAGAAAGAAAAAAGAAAAGAGAAAATACATTAGGGATTTCGACTTCTCACCGAAAAATATTTCGACACAGCGTAAAGAAGATAAGAAGAAGAAAAAGGGGAGAGGGAGGGAGGGAGGGAGGGAGGGAGGGAGAAGAACCACAAAAGGTCCTTATCTCCGTGGACTTGGGCTACCGTATTTTTTCTCTTTCTTCATCTCTCTTTCTCTCTATCTCTCTTTCTCTCACTCAATAACCACCCGAAAGATTAGAACTTGGACACGTCACCAACACCGAAATGGTACACGTTGAAAGATCGACTCCTCTTATTTTACTTTTATCATATTTTTATCCTTCGCGGCGACGAAGAGTACTCTCTTTTATGACAAGTTTCTTACTGTTAAGCAGCATCTTTTCTTCTCGACGACAAACAGATTGAAACGTTTGACGTCGATTGGTAAGTAGTTAGGTATACTTTAAGTAAGTACATATGTCGATACTACAATAACAACAGAAGACAACAACAGACAACAACACAACATCATTCGTATTTTGACGTTAGCAAATAAGTAATTAAGTAAGTAAGTAAGTAGTACTTAGGTATTATCTCTAGTAAATTAACTTTGGAATTTTCTTCTCTCTCTCTCTCTCTCTCTCTCTCTCTCTCTCTCTCTCTCTCTCTCTCGCGCTTTCTCGTCCTTCTCTTATCTTCCGTTCGTTTTTATTCGATCGATGATATCAATTTACAATTATTTATTTATTTATTTATTTATTTACTTATTTACTTACTTACTTACATATTTATTTACTTACTTACTTATTTAATTCATTAATTAATTAACGAATCGTACGATTATCAAAGCAACCGGCACGATATTACCGTCTCGTCTTTCGGGAGATCGTGTTAAACGATCAATATATCGATCCCTTCTCGAACAAGAAAACGTTTCTCTCTCGAATGGTATTTCAAATCGCACTTAAAAGTTTATCATATTGAAATCATATTCGGAAATCGATCGATCGAATTCCATATCGTTACGTAATTATCGACGACCGCGACTCGGATGGTCATTATTATTTTTCCTTTTATTTCTTTTTGTGTATTCACTTCATTTTTAAGGCGTCAGGGTGAGGTGGGTGATAGTGGTGGTGGTGGTGATGGTGGTCGTGGTGGTGGTAGTAGTGGTAGGGTGGGGGATGTAAGGTCGGGGGCCAGGGGATCCGTTTGTACGAGGATAATATTTTCTACCGCGCAAACAAATAAAAACGGAATGACAATATTAGTGATAATAATAATAATAATAATAATAATAGTAATAATAATAATATTAAGAAGAAGAAGAAGAAGAAGAATGAAAAGAAGAAGAAGAAAGAAAATAAGAAGAGGAATGAAAAAATGATGATGAGAGGATGATAATGATGATGATGATGATGATGATCAGAAGGAAGGAAACGGTCCTTACGGGATTTTAGATCGTGCAACGAGAGAACGAACACATACGTATGACATTGACCGAGTCGTCGCGCGCACGTACGAATTCAAAGGCCGGAGGTCGTTGTTGCAAGACGCTAACAATGGGATATTTATTCACGGCTCGTAGTAGACGGTGGTGTATCTCCCCAGGCGTGTGGTGGCTCCCCACTGATTCCCAATGGATCGAGCCTGAAGGAATTGATTATTTGACCAAATTTCTATCGATCGATATATATATATATATATATATATATATATATATATATATGTATGTATGTATGTATGTATATATTATGTATTTAGAAAATTTGATAAGATTGATAGAATATCCAAAGATAATGAGGTAGAATGTTTAATTCAAAGAAACGTATCGTTAAAATCGAGGTCGTTAATGAACGAACGAACGAACGAACGAATGGACGTCGATGATGAGACACGTCGAATCGATCGACGAGATACGTACGACCTCCGGCTGAGTTGGTTATTATCATAGAATACGTATCGTTATGATTAACAGAGAGGGTGGGAGGAAGAGAGAGAGAGAGAGAGAGAGAGAGAGAGAGAGAGAGAGAGAGAGATTAAAAAGAAAGGAAAAGCAGAAGAAGAAAAAGAAGAAGAAGAAGATGAAGATGATGATAATGATGACGATGATGATGAAGAAGAAGAATAAGCGAACCGGACTAATTTCACTTAGGCGCATCATTAACGTACCTTTTTTCGAATAATCCATCCTTTTCCAAATACGACGTACGAGATTCAAGTATTTCCCCGGAAAATTATATTCGTTTCCAAGGTTGGATCAGAAAATTTCTTCAGATTAATCCGTCGAATTATGACAAGAAGAAGATGAAGAACCAGAAGAAGAAGAACGAGGAAGAGGAAGGAGAAGATGAAGAAGAAGAACGAGGTGGAGGTCGAGGAGAATAAGAAGAAGAAGTAGAAGTAGAAGTAGAAGTAGAAGCACGGTTAGGCTTCAGTACACCATCGGGTACCACAGTGTCCGTAAAATCGATATTTACTAATACGGGGAACTCGGTAACAGATAAATGGGGGGCCTCTTCTTTTTTTTTTTTTTTCTTTACCTTCCTATCTGTATATCTTTTTCTATTTTTCACACGTGTCGGAGTCCGCGATAGTCCTTCTCTTGGCTCGTAGGGAATGAAAAGTCAACACACAAGCGGCGCAATATAAATCGGAGAGTATCCGATGATCTCTTTCCCTCTTTTCCTCTTTGAAGTTTCGACGACAGCCCTTTTTTCCTTCTTCCTTTTTTTTAATCTTCTCTTCCTTCTCCTTCGTATCTTTTTCCCACTTTCTTCCCTTCTTCTTTTTTTCTTATTTTTTCCTTTTTTCCCCCTTTCTTTCTATTCCTCTTCCCTCGATTGCGTTTTCACCTTATCCAAGTGTATCCGAGCTGGATCACACGAATGCGCACGGAGACAAAAAACAAAAAAAAAATTGAATGGAAAAAAAAGAACACTTCCTCTTCTCTGGGACACACTTGTACCGATCGTAGAATTCGCGCTTGTCTTGTCTTGTTGTTAAGTTAAGTTTGTGTGACACGACTTTCAAGGAAGACATATATCCCATATATACATATATATTTATATATCTAATACATCTATATATATATATATATATATATATATATATATATATATATATATGTAAATTATACACAAACGTATATACACTTAAGTGAAAAATGAGAAGGCAAGTGAAAAATATATTTATATGTATATATATAAGTATATAGGTATATATATGTATGTATGTATACGTGTATATGTGTGTGTGTGTGTGTGTGTGTGTGTGTGTGTGTGTATAACGCGTATATTCAGTCTCACTATCTCTCGCTTCTGTTCTCGTTGCGATTGAACGGCACAAAGATATAGATACACGGCGATGTTAAATAACGGAGAGAATAAAACGGAGAGCTTCGTACCGGAGCAACTCTCCGCCGAGAAGTCGCACCGTATTCTGACAATTTCTCTGCTCGACCAAGGCTCATCATCCCTCTCTTCCTCTCCCACCACTGGATACCAACCAACGCCACCACCACCCCCACCGCCACCATTGCCGGCAGAGCACAGGCGTCCCACTCCTTTTCTCTCTCTCTCTCTCTCTCTCCCTCTCCATCTCCTTCTCTCTTCCCGTCTTCCCTCCTCTCTCGCTCTACTCTCTTACGGTCATCCCCACCCCTTCACCTGCCGCCGCTACCAGCCTCGTACTACTCTTCGTCGATTCCTCTCTCGCTTCTTCTTCTTCCTCTTCTTCCTCCTCCTCTTCTACTTCTTCTTCTTCCTTCTCTCTCCTTTTCTCTTTCTCTCTATCTCTCTCCCTTTCTCTCTTTCTCTATCTCGATCTTCTTACATTTTCTTTCCCTTTCTTTCTCTTCCTTTCACTTATATTATTCTTATAAGTATCAAATATGAAATAATTTCTCCCCCTTCTCTCTCTCTCTCTCTCTCTCTCTCTCTCTCTTTTGTCTGTCTTTATCTGCTTACTGTTAATTAATGTTGCATATTTGTGATTCCCGTTTATTTCTCGGTACTTTATTATAAATATCTTTTCATCTTTCAATCGAACATGTTCTCTCTCTCTCTTTCTCTCTCTCTCTCTGTCACTCTCTTTAAAATACCCCCCCCCTCTTCATCCCCACTACAAACATACTCCACTATCCGTTCCAGTCTCTGTACCTATGCCAACGGTAATGTCTACACCATCACCGTCATCGTCACCGTAATCGTCAACGCTACGATCGAAGTCACCACCTCCACCAATCCAATACGAGGGCACCACTCCGACCGTTCTTCTCCTTTTCTTCTCCTTCTTTCTTCTTTCTTTTTTTTTCTCCTGTCTCCGTCTTTCTTTATCTTTATCTTTTTCTTTTTCTCTTTCCTTTTGTTTCTTTCCTTCTTTCTCTATCTATCTATCTATCTTTCTTTCTTTCTTCCTTCCTTTCTTTCTTCTTTTTTTTTCTTCTACTTATTATTCTACCAACACTATGAACGCTATTGGCTATTTGTTCCCTGTTATTGTCCAAAAGAAATTTATTACCGCAGGTAGGAGAATTTACGCGACCGACGTAAGTATAACAGATAATGGATTAATAGAATAAAAGTACGGCAATCGAAGAAGACATAATTTCTTTTTTTCTATCCACTATTGTTATTAAATGGATATCGGATTAGAATATTTCGAAAAATCTTAATTGTATATATACGAATTATTTATAGTCATATATATATATATATATATATATATATATATATATATATATATATATAAACGCGACGCGAGGTTTCTTCGAGGTCTAAAATCTTCGTAAGACTCTACAAATAATGAAAGTTAATTAAGAAAGATTAAAAAAATCTATATATCTGTACGAATGAATGAACGATGACGAAATTATAAACCGTATATTTTCTTTGATTTTAATATATATATATATATATATATATATATATATATATATATATGTACATATTTTATTATATAAAGTACATATTTAGTATATATACATATACGCGCACTCAATAATATCTTAGCCATTATTTCGACGTTTAAATGTGATCTCAAGTACGGAAATATACGGAATTAAATGAAAACGATGATGATAATAATAATGATGACGACGATGGATCGATCATGACGATCGACAATAATGACGACGACTACGACTACGACGCCGACGACGACGATAATGATAATGATAATGGTGAATGATGATGATGATGATGATGATGATGATGATGATGATGATGATGATGATGATGATGATCGAAAATATTAGTATCGTAAGGATACGCGATAACGTCGCTTGTGTTTCCCGATCGTAACCGAGTGACAACGAGCAGAGTAGTTGTGCCGATAAGGTGCAAGGTCGCCGTCATTGGATGGGTGACCGAGCAGTTAAAAAGTTTTAACGTAGATAATGTATGCTCGAACTTGCGTCAGTTTCAAACGAGGAGGGCATCATCGAGCGAACATCGGGGAGCGGCTTATGCACGCGCGCGAGCTTGCCGGATATCTTACGGGCAACTCGTTGAGCCGTTTATGATCGCGATAAATATACTCGAGTTCACGAAAAATATTTTCTTTTTTTTTCACTCCCTCCGCATCCCGCATCCCGCACAACGCACCCCGACCTCCCCTTTCCTTCGTCCCTCCTTTTTCATACATTTCGTTTTTCCTACAATTTTTTCTTCTTTTTTTGGTTTCTTTTTTTTTCGTTTTGGTTTTTCGTCTTTTCCTCTTTTCTTTCTTTCTTATTTTTCTTTCTTTTATTTACTTACTGTTCAACGAGATCGAACGAGCATAACGATCGACGCGCGAGCATACTTCTTCGATCACGTCGATCTCATTTTGAAGATCTTTCTTTTCTTTATCTCTCCTTATCTCTCTATTTCCTTTTTCTTTTTTTTTCCTTTTTCTTCTTTTCAATCTCGTTCGAGTAACACTGGTTTCGATGATCGTATCGAAATTGGTTTAATCAACCCGACGCGTTAGTTTCGAAAATAATTAAATGACGCTATATCGCTCGTTTAAAGAGATTGATTATGTATTTTTGTTGTTTCTTCTCTGTGTGTCGTACAATTGGAAATCGATTCTCGCGGAGATAATTTTCTATGATCGATTAGAAATTGTTGTTCAAGGAGGATCAATTTTTTGCCATGTTATTTCAGTAAATAAAAGTTGTTTCTGCTGGAGGTAAACCTCTCTCTCTCTCTCTCTCTCTCTCTCTCTCGTGTCTGTGCGTATGTATTATTCGAGCGTCTACGAATTTTTTTTTCTTCAATTAGAAATTGGCTTTCGGTGGAGAGATTAACCTCCGTGTTATTTCAGTAAATAGAAATAGCATTTGCCGCAGGACAAACATCTACGACTTATTTAACGGGTAGTACGAATTTTGTCGATGATTAGAAATTGGCTTTTTATGTTGTTTAACCTCGTCACGTTATTCCGGTAAATAAAAATTGCTTTCGACGGGAGAGGTGAAATCTAATCATGGTATCTTATTTAAACGATCGCGAAAAATTTGTCGACAATTAAGAATTACCTTGGTCGGATTTAAATCGCATCCGTACTTTAAATAATTTCTAATTCTTACGAATCATCGCTATTACGAATTGCATTGTTTGCATTAATTCGAACGAAAGAGAGAAAAAAGAAAGAAAATTTACGACATGATTCGCGCAATAATTATGGCATCGCAAAAAGCTCGTTTTGGATCTATATATTTCCCCAATGGTAAAATCCTCTCAAACGATCCCGTTTTGATTGCTCGAAGGTAATCCATATATTTACGTTAAGACGACGAAAAGAAAAAGAAAAAAAAAACAGGCATACATTTTGACGAAACAAAATTTTATCTAAATCGTGTTAACTTTTACAGATATACCAAAAAAGCGAAAGAATTATTCTACACGGGGATAAACGTTAAACGATTTATTGTTTAATCATTTCGAGTTCGATCATGTTCAATCATCCTTCCCTCTCGCACGAAAAGAGAAAATTCACTTTACATCATTTCTGAATCATATCTTATATATTCGTATCCGAAAAAAGATACAATAGATTTATGAATGTTATGAACAATCTTCTTTCATATTTTTCGCGGTTTGTATTAAAAAAAGAAAAGAAAAAAGAAAGAAAGAAGAAGAAAAAGAATGACCTGACAAAACGATCCTATCGATCGATCGAAAATTAATCGAATAAATATATTTTCAATGGAATAATAACGTTGGACGAAAGTAAGAGAGAGAGAGAGAGAGGGTCAATGACGTAGGACAGATGGGCTAAAACGTTTCCGTTTTATACGATGGGGATTTCAACGAATAAGACTATGCTAATATTTAATACCTGCTAGGATCTTACCAATATTATTAGGAAGAGAGAGAGAGAGAGAGAGAGAGAGAGAGAGAGATACAGAGGCAGAGATTTTACTGTTGAATATAAAACTGACGGTGGTCCATCGTTAAACTGGACCTTTCAGTAAAGATGCATTAGGAGAGGGAAGGGTGTGGTTAAGACCCTTTTCCTTTTCATTTTGTCGCGCGGATCCCTTCTGTTTTATTATTCAGAATCCAAATGCCGCTGGACCTTTATAATGTCTTATAGATTCCTTGCAGCGTCGAAGTACCAACTAAGGGGTAAAGGAAAGAAGGGACAAGAAGGATGTAAGGGAAGAAGAAAGGAGAGAAGGACGGATGGGGTATAGGAAATATCAAGAGATAAAACGGAAAGTCAAGGAAGAACAGTTTGACTTTAACCGTATTTACATACGCTCGTGGTCACTCGTATACCTGCGGGGGTAAAAAAAAGAAGGATCGAGGAGAGGTGGTTATCTTCCGACTATAGATCGAAGGGGAAAGCTATAATAGATCGTTGGACGGATGTACCTGATCCAAATGGGGATCGGGATCGTTGATTCCCCCCTCCCCTCTCTCCTCCCCCTATCAACGTACGGTATACATATAACAATTAATATCTATGGACCCGTTGTATCTACAATCGTAAACGGGAATGCGAGAGAACGACGGAACATACGAATCGAGTATCGTACCGCTATTTACTCGTTCGTCTTTCTATTTTCGCGTTCTTTCCTTAAAATTTTTACGCGTGACCAAGAGGATCGAATAATAATTCGACGGCACGATTTATATTATACTTTTATTTACAAAGAGGAGCTTTATGATTTTAACGATTCCATATCGTGTTTTACTTGGTAGGATTCCATGTCCTTTATCAAGTCAGGTAGTGATAGTAATCAAGTATAATCAATTCTAACGTCGGTTGTTCGACCGAAGAGGCGAATTTCTTCTCTATTCCCACCCCCATCTCTTTCTCCCCTTCCCTTCGTCCTCCCTCTTTTCTTTTTTTTTATTGTTTCTTATCTGTTCTTTCTTCTTTTTACTTTCTCTTTTTTTTTTTTTAAATTTATAACCTTCTTTTTGGTACGACTTTTTAACCTTTTTTTTTTTTAATCAGAGTAAAATCTTTCGATATTTCTTTTACCTTTTCTTTTCATTTTTTTATTTTTTCGTTTCTTCTGCACTTTATTTTTCAATGTCAAAAGGAGAATAGATATGTCCGTTTGATACGTCCGTAATAAATTTTTATTTTCTTTCTTTTTTCCTTTCTCTTTTTACTCGATTCAACGAGAGTCTTACAAAAGGGTTTGTTACGTGTAAAATTGTATATTTCTTTTTTCGGATCATCGTCTTTGTCGTATAAGTACATTGATAAGAACAGGTGTAATTAGAGGCTTAGAATTAGGGCCGGTGCGACCTTCTGCGGGGTCGAGTTTAAAAAATTCTTCAAGGCCTAAATACACATTCATACTACAACTAAAATTTTACGAGAAATTATTTATTTACAAAGCTGTTACATATTATATATTTTTTATAAAATGAATATTAAATAATAATATCAAATATTTTGACGATTTTTGTCAGTCCTTTAAATTGAATTATCGATACTAAAAAAGTGTCTTTCATCTGTTAATAGTATCATCAGGCTGTAAAAATTTAATCAAAATCAATGTTTAATAATTTGGATAATTTTCGTAGGCAGCAGGGCCTCTCAAAACGCGGGGCCGGACTCTGGTGAACGCGCTGAACCATCTTGCACCGGCCCCGCTTTGAATGTTCCTTCGGAAAAATTCCCCTCCCAAGTATCAATCTCTCAATCGTTCGATATCTTCCTACAGTTTTCATCGGTCTAATCGTTTTTTCTATCTTTCCGTCGACCATCATTTTAGGTAAGAAAGTTTCGACGTTTGATGATTACTTTCTTTTTTTTTTCTATTCTTTTCGTTCGACGTCTCGAAGTCGAACCTATCAAGAGCAATTTGCGTTTGAATTAGACAATTGCGTGTACTTAAATGCGCTACCAAATATCTGTCTTTTTCTATTCTATTCTATTCTTTTTCTTTCTTCTTTTTTCTTTTTGTTTCAAATACCTTTCAAGATAACGAAACAATACGTTGCAATATTGCAAGGGACGAAAGGGACGGAGGTAAAGTACGAAAGGTACTTAGGTAAGTACGTACAATTGCGGCGACAATGAAAATTCCGTTTCTCTAAAAACTTCGCTTTCTGATCAATTGTCACATATATTTTTAGCCAAATTAAGAAGGATTCAACGATTTACAGAGAGATTATGATCAGATAATGAACGGGCATTTATATTTGTCCGTTTCATTCGTATTTTAGAAATTTGAGGATTTCCCGAAAATGACCATCTCTTAATATTTCTTCGAATTTCGAATTAGTCGTAATCTGTGAAAGGAACTGTTCTTAGATTCGTTTTGACCTTTCAATAATCTCTCCGTATCTCCGAGAAATATCTATTTTACAATTTTCTTCAAAACCTTAATTACCTAGACTCTCGGAAGGGACCATTTCTTAATTTTCTTTTAAATAATATATTTTTGTAAATATTTATATATATATATATATATATATTTATATATATTTATATTTATATTTATACACACACACACACACACACACAAGGTATCCAGAAAGCATATATCTTTTCAACGAAGCATTTTCGGACATACGTTTCTATGAACTTTTTAAAATTTTGTTAATTTGGTCTCATACTTTTTTGACACCTGCATATATAATATATATATAGTGTGTGTGTGTGTGCGTTTGCGTATTATAATCCTTGAAATATTATTTTTTTCTCTTAAAGTTCGAGTAATTTCTTTTTTACCATACCCGTTTTACTATAATCCTTTATGGACCTATATTAAATTTTCTAAATATGAAGAAACATATTGTAACCTTCTCTCGTCTCATAAGTATAAACTACTTACGGGGAATATTCTCAACGGGTCACCCCACTGGGAAAATAAATTTTCTTGCGTTACCCTGCTTCATATTTCTTCCAACGTGTCCCGTGAATGACGAGCAGAATACATGCGCAGTCTAATTTCTAAAATGAACTGTTAGGAAAGGAATGGGAGAAGTAGAAGGAAAGAAAGGAAGAAGGAAAGAAAGAAAAAAAAAGAAAAAGCAAAAATAAAGGAGAAGAGAGAAAACAAAAAAAGGAAGAAGAAAGGGAGATAAAGGAAAAGGACTTTTCGAAAAACGGCGAATGTGTTTATGGGTTTAACTCTAACGGTTCCGTTATCCTAAAAGTATCGAGGTGAAAATTGGTAGAGACGTTGAGAAAAGAGAAAATCATCTTTCTCTCGAGGAAAAACAGTGATTCTCATGAAAATCTATTTCGCATCTTTCGTTAATGCGAGAATAATCGTTAAACATTGTCGGCTATTGAAGTATATTCTAAAATGGCCGAAATTTTTTGCCCTTTAATATTTTTTTTTTCTTTCACCATATATTTTCAATTTCAACGATGAACGATAATAATATATTTGATCGAATAAACGAATATATTCGTCATTCACAGTTAAGAGAATATATATATATATATATATATATATATATATATATATATATCGTTGGAATATTCCATTTCCGTCTACTCCTTACCTTTTCTCTCTCCCTTCCATCTCTCTCTCTCTCTCCTCGATATTTCCATTATTCGAAAGATCGGACGATTCTTTGGACGTAGTTAAGCTAATTGTTATCTCGTAAAGTGAAACGAAGATGAGTCGAGAAACCGATCTCATTAGCGATATCACGTTAGTTGCTTAAACACGCATTAACAATATAATGAATTACATACATATACATATATGTGTGTGTGTGTGTGTGTGTATGGATACATATACATACATACATATATCTGTTTTTATTTCTTCATATTCATCACAAATAGGATCTTTTCTTCCTTTACGAGAAGGAAGCTCGTATTAAGAAAAAAATTCGCTCGCTTAACTAATTACCAATGACGTTAAAAAGCACTTTGAAAGTTCCTTTGAAAGTAATATCGGAGTAAATGTTGGTAACTATCGATAATCATTAACACTATCGTTAATAAGATAAACGTTAACATTTTAATACCTATTATAAATCATTCTAAACGATTTTGTTCGGACGTGTCAGTACTTACACGTGTACGTGTAATATCTCTAAAGGACATCGAGAGAGAGAGAGAGAGAGAGAGAGAGAGAGAAGAAGAAATAAAAAAAATTATATATATATATATATAAATTAATTGAAGATTTCGTCGGTGATGCGATATTTCACCTGTGGAACGGGATACTGCGTGAAATGGATGACGATGACGAAGACTGCGAGTCTGCCTGTAATCCGAGCGATCCCGAGCGTCGCGATCATAGCTGAAATTTGACTTACCTAAGTTATGCGGTAAGTGCTGAGAGAGAAACGTGTGTGTTGCCAGGTGACTACGTCGATTATAACGACCGAGCAGAAAATCAGATTAGAGAGAAGATTTCTTTCAATTTCCTCTTTCGAACTAACTTACACACAAACGCAAACACACACACACACACACACACACAGAGAGAAAGAGAGAGAGAGAGAGAGAGAGAGAGAGAGAGAGAGAGAGAGAGAGAGAGAGAGAGAGAGACGCGCGTGCGCGTCAATATCATTTACGAGGGAATATAATACACGTATGCATGTATTCGCGTACGTACGTACATACGTACGTACTTATGTATTTATAATATCTCTTCTTAGAAATATTCATTTATTTTTCTTTCAACTCGTACACGTGTATATATGCGTGTTTGCGCGCGCACGCACGCGTGTGTGTTTGTGTTTGTGTTCGATCGACGTTTCATGAAAGATCCGCTGAGATCTACTGAATAAACCAAAAGTAAAATTCTTCGAGTTAAGCGAACGTAATCTCTTTCTTAGAACGTTCCCCGTTCCCTTGTCGTCGTCGTCGTCGTCGTCGTTGCTACGGCAACCAGTTATATATACATAAGTAAGTACGTTGAACGCAATGGATTTTTGGTGATGCTGCAGACGTAAATAATTTCCCGGTATGTGAAACTTCTTCGTAGTGATAAGCGTCGTCGAAGCCGATTAGATCGTTCTTGTTTGCTTCTCGGAGTCCTCACCTATATTTGTACGATGATGTCATCGTTGGTCCATACGTCGTTGTAGCACTTACCTGGGGATTAGGTCAAAGTCTTCTCCACATTTGATAAAAATTTCATTTCTATCTTTAAAGATATTTCTTCGATTCGATTCGATTCGAACCGATTCGAATTGATCCGATTTATTAAATTTCTTCGATTTATTAAATTATTTTCTTTCGATATTTGCAATGCGATAAAATTATTCTCGATTATTAATGCAATATATATGTGCGTGCATGTGCGTGTAAATACGATGATATATATTTTAAGAACGATTACGATCGATTAAATGTTATTTCTCTTTTTCTTTTTTCACTGTTTTTTTTTTTATTTTTTTATTTTATGTTCCATCACATATCGTCATTTGGATATTTATTGTTGCATCTAATCATTTGTAATTTATATATTTATGTAAAAATATTATGTATATATATGTATATATATATATATATATTATTTATATGAGAATTATCATTGACGATCAAATCTTTCGCCAAGATGGAATTGATAATTCATAAACGAAACGCAACGTTGTCGATTCAGAAATTTATATATTTTCATATCTCTCTCATAAAAGATAATACTTCTATCTCACAATATCACTATCGTTGGAAAGAAATAGTCACAATCCTGCTATCAGATTCGAGGAAGCAGATTAAATCACGTTTCTTGACTAACTTTATATATTTTATATATATATATATATATATATATATATATATATATATATATATATATAACTGCGTGATCTTAACGAAACTCTTGATCTCATACGTTCATATATATGTATATATACAGTGGGGGACAAAAGTATTCGTACAGTAAGTATGTGAAAAGAAAATGATCTGTATTTTCTACATTATTGATCAGATTGACATAAATTAGTTCACATGTTATTCGCTAGCATTAATAGTAAGTAATATAAATAAACAAAAGTTAATTATAATCCTTGGTCACTTGTAAAACTTAATTTTTCATCAAATGGTGAAATTTCACTGGGACATAAGTATTCGTACAGTATTATTTTATTGATAAATATAAGAGATATATTTGATCTTGAACGTTTGACCCAAAACAAACATTGCACCAGTAGAATTCTAGTAGTTTGCTTAAAATAGGCAAGGTGACAACACGTTATTGTTAATAATTTGAAATATGGGAAGAAAGTGCAAGGAAACGACTTTAGAAGAGCGAAAAATTATTATAAATTTATTCAAGGAGGGTACATCTTACGCCAAAATAGTCGAAATATTAAAAAGAAGTCGTTCGACGATTCAGAGTATAATGAATAAATTTAAAACAGAAGGAATATTACATAATCTAAAAAGAAGTGGTAGACCTCGAAAATTGTGTTTAAGAGAAGAATGAAAAATTGTAAGAATTATTAAAAAAATACCAGATACCAGTGCATCTGAAATTACATCAGAAGTTCGGGAACATATGCACAATGAAGTACATCCGAAAATAATTCGAAGAATATTGTATAGAGCAGAATATAAAAGTAGAGTCGCACGATGGAAATAATTCATCAATAAAGTTAATAAGAAAAAGAGACTGAAATTTGCAGAAAAATATATAAGTGTAAACAATGATTTTTGGTGTAACATTATATTCTCAGACGAATCTAAATTTAATATTTTTGAGTCAGATGGTTGCAAAAGGATATGGCGAAAAGCAAATAAGCTGGACCTAAACAATAGTAAATCCTCCGCAATCACCTGATATAAATCTCTTTGAATATTTATGGTGGGAACTTGAAAAAAGAGTAAGAAAATATAATATAACATCGAAAGAACATTTAAAAGAAATTTAAAAAAAAGAGTGGGATAATATAACACCGGATATTATAAAAAAATTAATATTACCAATGCCGAACAGATTAGGTGAAGTTATTCGCCAAAAGATGAATCTTACGAAATACTAAATATTACATTTATATTAATTACTAAAGATGTACGAATACTTCTGTCCCGGTGAAATGTCACCATTTGACGAAAAATTAAGTTTTACAAGTGATCAAGGATTATAATTAACTTTTGTTTATTTATATTACTTACTACTAATGTTAACGAATAACATGCGAAATAATTTATGCCAATCTGATCAATAATGTAGAAAATACTGATCATTTTCTTTTCACATACTTACTGTACGAATACTTTTGTCCCCCACTGTATATATATTTATAATTTCAGTAAAACTATGAAAATTATAAAATTATAAAATTTACAATTTATTATTTTACAATTTTAATAAAACTTTTGATTTGGTACGATCGATTGAAATTTCGTCAATTATTACGTGCGTCCGTAGTTAGGGAAACAAATTTTATTTAAACGTAGCTGTGTATATATATATATATATATATATATATATATATATATATATATATATATATATATATAATCAATATTTCGTGCGTATTTTACGTTACGTAATCGAGAGAAAAGGAGAGAAAAATAGAAAAGAAAAGTAAAAAAGGGGAAATACCACTGAGATATGCCGATTGAGGAAAATCGATAGATAACACGTTCGGATTCGTTCGGAGACGTTCAGCTTCAATATTTAATCCCAATCATAGCTTATAAGAAATTGTGTATACCATACGTTAGATGCGACACGATCGAATTTGAATTTGTGAATTCGAATTTGAATCGAATTAAATCGAATGTAAATCGAGTCCTACAATTGAATCAGAATAATATTAAATAAATACGAGATCGTCGTGTAATCGAAAACACATACACGCCCACACATATATAGAAAAAAGAAGAAAAATAAAAGATATGAGAACGGGAATAGGGAAGAGAGACTTGAAACACGGTTTTGGATGACATCGATGAGAGAAAAGAAGAAAGGGAGAAAGAAAGAATGAAAGAAAAAGAAAGAGAAAGATAGATGGAGAGAGAGAGAGAGAGAGAGAGAGAGAGAGAGAGAAAGAGAACGAGCAAAGAGTGAGGGACCCACTTTGGCTCGAGTAATATCTGAGTACGTACACGCACGCATTCGAGTAGATATGTGAATAAAAGAGTGTACGAGGAGGAGGAAAAGAAGCTACGAAAGTTGCATACGAAAGGGACCCGGCTAATCCACGTGGACAACAGCGGAGAGTGCGCGTATCAGTTCGCCACGAATGTAGGTTATCCGTTAGAATATGAACAGCAATTGGAAGTACTGTTTTAACAGAGTCTCAAAGAAAACGAGAAATCGTCAGAAAGAAATATTATTATCGCATCGTTAATGCTTTTTAATCATTAATACATTTAACAAATATAATATATACATATATACATGTATGTGTGTATGTACGTGTATCTCTTGTAGTAAATTTTTGGTTTTATTTTAATTTTTTTTTTCTTCTTTCACTTCTTCTTCCATGAGAAATTCTCTCTCTCTCTCTCTCTCTCTCTCTCTCTCTCTGTCTCTTTCTCTCTCTCTCTCTCTCTCTCTCTCTCTCTATCTCTTTATTTCTCTCCGTGGGAGGTGGGGGTTGGGGGTGAAAGAAGAAGAAGAAAAAATACAAACAAAAAGAAAGGATAAAAAGAAACAGAACAGAAAAATAAAATGATACGAGAGAAATCGATTGATCGACGAATAGAAAAAGAGGACTTATTGCAGATGATGCAAAGAGAAAAAAAAAAAAAGAAACAGAAAAAATTTCGAAGAAAAGAAAAAAAATGAAAAAGAAAATTATCGTCTTTCTTCGGCAGAAATTTGATTTCAGTTAAGCTTTTGTATTTACACGTTTCTTCTATACACTAACGTAACCTACATCCCGAGAACAAATGTGTGTGTGTGTCTCTACAGTTACTTGGTCTGTGTAAATATAATATATATATATGTGTGTGTGTGTATGATATGTTAAGTAGTTACCTACTTGAATTAAACCCCCGCATCTCCCACCATTACGATCTTCACCCTTTCCCACCCTCTCCGCGACTAGCGCGTTCCTAGCCTTCGACTTTTCCCCCTACCATATATATATGTATGTATGTTTATATATATGTATATTCTCATCGAAGTGACCTTCTATGGGGTATTACCGACTTTGTAACATATGTTAATGCTCATTTGAAATGCAATAAAAATGTTTTGTGCATCCGCCTTTACACCTTGCTCTCCTTTCATATACAAGAGGATAAGTATTATTATTTTTTTCTTTTTTTTTCTTCGCGCGCGCGCGCGCGCGCGCGTACACACACACACACACACACACACACACACACAAATAATTTCTTTAGTCATCTATTCATTCTTTCTTCCTATCCTTTTCTATTCCTCTTCACCTAATCTCATCCTTATTTTTCTTAATGTTCTCTTGTATTGGAAATAAAGATTTTGTATTTATCGTGACGCATCAGTACGATAAAGAATCTCTCTTCTATTTATCTCTCGCTTTCTTCTTTCTTCTCTATACCACTAATTTCGTAGTTAATTTTGTAGCTAATTTCGTAGCTAGCATAACGACCTCACTGACATCATCACCTTTAGAGATTCTACCGTATCGACTAGTAGATTGTATTGAAACGGAAGTTGCTCATAAAATAGAAATTGTATGGGCAAATGATCTTCCTTCTTTTCGGTACGGTCCGACGATCCATCGACGATGATTCATAATAACAACGAACATACATTTGACGTAATTCTTACGACGAGACGAATAAAAATTCGACGAAAGATTTTGGACGTGGATGAACACCACCACCACTACCCCCTCTCTCGGTAATATCTTCTCTCGTTCCGTACGTCGTACTTGGAAAAAATTTTTTTCTTTCCTCTTTTCGTTTTCTTTTTATTTTCTTTTTGTATTTTTATTTTTATTTTTATTTTTTAACCGCGAATGGTCTCCGAGGAGCGTGAAACCCTTGAGTGACGTAACTCGGATCCCGTGTGCCTTCAAAGAGAGTCATTCATGCGAGTATCTCGAGAGAAGTGAAACCATACAAAGAAGGTAGTACGGGTCACCTGCTCGAAGATGTGAAACTGGGATGCAGAGTTCTTCGAAAAATGATCTCCAATGCTCTAAAGGAGTAATCGATGAGATCGATAATCGATTTAATATTCTTCTTTAATATTCGTTTATGAATTCTTTTTTTTATTTTGCTTTTTTCCACGACAATAATAATAATATTAATAATAATAATAATAATAATAATAATAATAATAATAATAATAATCAATGATCATTGATGGACTTAAAAGTCGTCCTTTTTTGAATTTCTTTACGACAATCGACGAACATTTCGATCGTATTGATATTCTTCGTTTTTGAATTTTCTTTATTTTTTTTGTCTTCTATAACAATCGATAATTTTCGATGATATTTTTGAAATAAAAAGAGAAAAAAAATAAAGAAAGAATAGTAATTAAATGAACTCGAATACCAACGTCATCGTTGATATTGTTATCGACAGATGATTCTGAAATTTATAAAAAAAAAATAAAAAAATAAAAGAAAAAGGAAAGAAATTTTTTCGACGCGTAGTCCGAATAACAAAAAAAAAAGAAAAAAACAGGAAAAAAGAAGAAGGAAAGAAAATAAAAAAATGGACAAAGTCCAATGTTAATTTCTTCCTTTTTTACCTGTTGTTAATTTTCTAAACGTTTGGCGCACGTCTACGAGTGAAAGAAAAGAAAAAGAGCAAAAGCGTTAAACTCTGGAGAAAAAGAGAGGGATAGAGAGAGAGAAAGAGAAAGAGAGAGAGAGAGAGAGAGAGAGAGAGAGATCTGTTTCTAACTCTCGGCACGTCTCGCTCACAGATGAATGAGACTTTGGAAACACGGAGAGCATAGAAAGCTCGCACAGGTTGCAGAGGGTGATCTGTAATCTGTTCCTCATCTACTAACACTAAGATCAACGGAGATATTCGGTCGTATAAAAACATCGTTTATGTTTATACGCTTAGGTATATGTACGTGTGTCACCGATTTACTCTCTCTCTCTCTCTTTCTCTTTCTCCCTCTTTCTGCTTCGGATATACACAGGGTGGTCTGATGAGTAACAAATAACCATCTTTTTTTGAGAGGAAAAAATGTAGTTCTTCGAATAGATCTAAAATTTCATATAAAATACATATCCGTACATATCCATTCTCTCTTTATAAAAATGTGTTGTGTGTGTGTGTGTGTGTGTGTGTGTGTGTGTGTGTGTGTGTGTGTGTGTGTGTGTGTGTGTGTGTGAATATCTGATTGTTCATAAAACAAAAACAAAAATAAATAAATTATTTTTTAATTTAAATTTTCAAAATCTAAAATTAAAAATTTACGAATTAACAAATATATAAATATATATAAATAAATAAATATATATATATATATCCATTTACTCATAAAGAAAAAAAAGAGAAAGATAGAAAAAATAGAGAGAGAAATAAATGAAATTTCACGTGAAACGTAAGAATATGAGATAACGAAATTTTGCAAATACGCACACGCGAAGTGAAAATGAAGAGAGATGGGTTGTCTATAAGCGCGACTTATAGATCCTTCTTTTTATTTTTCCTCTTTTACTTTTCTGCATTTTTCCTTCCTTTTTTTTTGACCATACGTGAATATACATCCGCGTCCGGAGTAGGTGTATTTATCTCTAGAAAAATATCGTCGATCGTATTATTACATAGTCGAGAAATAAAACTGGCTTGTGCGTTTTCTCTCTTGTGTTGCTGCATTACATTACGTCGGGAGGCTGCATCCACACGTGGGAGACAGGTAGCTCACTTCCGGTGAGACCGGGAGGTGGGGGGACCATTATATAGGATGCACGATATGCACGGACCCGACGACGCGTTATGCTTCAAGGTTTCATAAGGTCCAGACAATGGAAGACAGGCGTTATAACATATATAACGTTCATCCATGACTATTCAACTTAGTTGTCTCTCGATCGCGTGTAGTAACCGACATTCGTGTAGTACAGATCGAGTCCCTCCTAGCTGATTAAGATCTTTTTTTTTAATCGGCGATAGCTCGGAAAAATAATTGCACATTGGTTCGGATCAAAGTGCAATTATTTTTCTTTTTTTTTTTTTTTAAGCACGTTTCGTATCTTTTTCTTTTTTTTGTTGTCTCTTTTCTTTTTGGTACAATCATCGAATACTGTAATATGCGTCGTCGTGAGAATTATTAAAACTCGCGTCGTAAAATTAGCTTATGGGTGCTTCTATCTCGATTTTTCTTTTATTCGTCAAAAAAAAAAAAAAAAAAAGAGAAAGAAATTCTGTCGAAACGTGCGGAATGGGATTTTTCGTCAATATTTTTTTTCGATATATTTTTTATACCTAACGCGCGCCAATACACCCCTACTGCGGTCCGATATTCGCGAGGTAACAAATATATTCGTACGTTATAACAAAACACAGGCGTATTGCCTTCTTCCGCGTGTACAGTGAAACTGTGGTCTTCTCATGCTTCCTCCTCTTCTTCTTCCGTGAGCACAATATAAATTTACTCTCTCGATACGTGGGACAGTGGTGTGTATGTCCATGCACGTCCGATATATATATATATATATATATATATATATATATATATAACGGTCGTGATATATATATATATATATATATATATATATATGTATTTGTGTGTGTGTGTGTGTTTCATAATCATACCACTTATTTGGAGCATTTCCGCTGATATATCAGCCAATATAAGGAGATAGAGATTAATTCCTGATATATCGTATAATACCACGATTACTTTTTATGTTGAATGATATACTTATATCTACATATGTATAGATATATATTTTATTATTATAAAATATTAAATATATAATATAATATAAATAATATAAATATATATATATATAAATATATATAAATATATATTTATATATATAAATATATATATATATATATATATATATATATATACAGAATATAAAAAATATTTTTTCTCGTATATCAATAATATGTATTAAAAAGAAGAAAAATAAAACAGGTAACGAAACCTATTTAAAAAAAAGAAAAGAAAAATTATCGAAATATCTACATTTCTAAAAAATAAATCTCTTTTTTCTCCTTTCTCTCATTCCCTCCCGCCAGCCTATAAAAACACAAGAGAACAACATCATTCCTTTGATCGACCTTCTTATTAATTTCCGCGATAGTTATCGATCATTGATTGATCGATTTATTTACTTATTTATTTCTCATATAAGGTATACCTACAACAGAAAGATATGTAAATATAGCGTTGTAATGAAATGTTTTCTAAGAAACAAAAAAAAAAAAGAAATAATGTCGAAATACGTGAGATGCGCATTTTTTATTTTTATTTTTATTTTCATTTTTTTCTTTTTTTTTTTCTTTTTTATTTCCCTTATCCGTCCGGGCAGAGAAGAAGAAGTAAAAAAAAGTGGATAACACGTGCGGCATTCTTTCGGTCGATCATCCTACTCTCTTTTGTGGGATGGTATCGACTGTCAGGAGTCGCGGTGCACAGTACGATACATACGTTGCTTTCGGAGGCTGCATCACACACACAAACACACACACACATACATACGTGGGAGACAGGTAGTGCCACTTCCGGTCGGTACGCGGACCATTGTAAGCGGACGCGTACAATGTGTTATATATAGTTACACACACACAAATATATACACCTACATATACTTATTAACACACATACATATATATATGTGTGTCACATAGAAATAATTCATACGATATAGTATGTGTGTATGTACGTATTACGTATACATATATTCATATATAAAAGTACATACATACATACATACCTCAATATGTGGAAGATGTATGGGATGATCTATGCATTCTCTCTCTCACTCTCTCTCTTTCTCTCTCTCTCTCTCTCTCTCTCTCTCTCTCTATCTCTATCTCTCTCAAGTAAGGTTTCGTCGAGAGGATCCTATATGGGACAGAATGCTGGTGGCTACGTGGCGCCCGTTTTGTAGTACTTCCATTGTAACTAACATAAATACATGCCAGCTTTCATCTCGGGATATAATATATGTAGATATACGTAGGTATTTATCTATTTACGTATATATATATACATATGTGTGTGTGTGTGTGTGTGTGTGTGTGTGTGTGTATGTTACATACTAGAGAAACGAGAGACCCTTACCCTTTCCTCACTCCTCTCTTTCTTTTCCTCCTTCTTTTTTCAACGAATACGTAAACTATGAAAGACGCTCTCTCGTCTCTTCTTGAGAATCAAAGGTGAGATAAAGAGAGAGAGAGAGAGAGAGAGAGAGAGAGAGAGGGAGAGAGAGAGGGGGAGACAGAGGGAAAGAGAGTAGATCTTTAAAAAGCCGTTTCCGGTTGACTGAAAAATCCAATGTGAACGGAGACTGGAACCAAACGAGGAGACTTTCTGGATTTTTATTTCCCCCTCCCCCACCCCCCATTTGACCAACGTAATGACTATTTGTATACAAACACGTGTCTCTTTCTATTTCTTTGTGTACGTGTTTACATCAAACGCGTGTATTCACGTTCAGGATTTCATCCTTCTTGCTTCTCTCTCACTCTCTCTCTCTCTCTCTCTCTCTCTCTCTTCTTTTCTTTCTTTCTTTCTTTCTTTCTTTCCTTTTCGATGTCAATCATCGTAAATACGATTTTTGTCCTTCCCTATTGTTCCCCGTCCATCTTCTCTTTCTTCCTCCTCCTTTTCTTATTTTTCTTATGCTTCTTCATCATCATCATCTTCTTCTTCCTCTTCTTCTTCTTCTACGTCGTTTTTTCCTCCATCTTATACATAGACTCCAAACATCAGATATTTTTTTTGACGATCAGAAACGAGCATCTCCGACGATCTCGACGTTTCCTCGAGCGCGTCAACTATTTGCACATCTGTGATCCACTTGTCTTTTCGAGACTTATCTTGATCCGTCTGCTTTTGTGTACAAAGTTATAATCTCTCTCTTTCTCTCTCTCTTTCTTTCCCTCTCTCTCTCTCTCTCTCTCTCTCTCTCTCTCTCTCTCTCTCTTTCATCCTTTCTTCCTTACTTCATTCTTCGTACGTAAGTACGTATATACAACTTCTACTTCTTCTTCTTCTTCTTCTTCTTTACCTTAACTTGGTCATATCGTCCTTCTCGACTATCTTTTCTCTGCGAGAGGTGCTTGTTTGAAAAAATAAATAAATAAATAAAAATAAAAAAAATAAATAAAACAGCTTCGCGGAGTTGATAAAGATCGCGTGCTTGGGATGGAGAAAAACAATTTATATACTTACATGCATACACCACACACACACACACACACACACACACACACACACACACACACACACACACACACACACACACACACACACACATTGTTTCTGTGACTATCTTCAGAGGGCTTCCTCTTATTTTGTCATTCGCAATCATGATATCGAGTAATTAACCAAACGTCACGCGTATTTTTTTCTTATATATATAAATAACTCCATCATCGTCGAGAGCAAAGAAGAAGAAGAAGAAGAAGAAGAAGAAGAAGAAGAAGAAGAAGAAGAAGAAGAAGAAGGAGAAAAAGAAGAAGAAAAAGAGGAAGGAAAAGAAGAAGAAGAAGAAGAAGAAGAAAGAATCGGATAAAAAAAACTACGCGCTCGTTTCTAAAGTACATATCTAACGCAGCATCCGTCCTATAAGCGTGTTATTTACTTTAAAAGCGCACCACGTTTGTTTCTACTTATTTTTCTAATCTCACGAAACATTTTCGAATCAACTTTTCGTTCGAGCGGTCACGGTAAGTGTCGACGAGCCCTCTACGATTAACATTTTGAGATAATTGGATATTAATTACTGTACGTATGAAAACAAAATAAAAAACTAAAAATTGAAAGAAAAGAATAGTTGAATGAAGAAACGCGTAAAACGTCAGATAGGTGTATATATATAAACGGTATCATCAATTGTTACGTGTATCGAATCAAGTGAGACAGGGTCGCGAGTTCCTCTCTCTCTCTCTCTCTCTCTCTATCTCTCTCTATCTATGTATCTCTCTCTCTCTCTCTCTCTCTCTCTCTCTCTGTCACTCTCGCAAGCACCAACACAACGATGAAAGAGAGATACCGGCCGAAGATATATAACTGACGTATGAGTTTGTCAAACGGATGATGACAAAGGCGTGTTCTTTTATTTCTTTTTCTTTCCTTTTTTTTCCTCATTTTTTTTGCGGGAGAAGAGATAATGTGTTCTTCGGTGTACACAGGTGCCGGAGAGGAGGCCACGCAGATGCTGCGTCTAATCGATCGGTAAGAAGGAGAAAGAAAAGGAGACAGATAGTCGGAGGAACGGATGGACGGACAGATAGATAGATAGATAAATAGATAGATGGATAGATAGATAGATAGATAGATAGATAGATAGTCTGATAAATAAAGAGAGAGAGTCAAAGAGAGAGAGAGAGAGAGAGAGAGAGAGAGAGAGAGAGAGAGAGTCATTCTTTGGGCAGTCATGAGAAGAAGTTAAGAAGAAGAAGATGAAGAAAAAAAAATATTATCTTGATCATCGTAGGTAATTATATTTACACACACACACATACATCAATATACATACATTCCATTCTTTAAAATTTCATTTTATCCAACGTTATATCGAGTTCGTATAAACTTAAAGATGACTTGATCGTAATAATGACGAGTCGTGATGAACACGTGACAAAGTTAAGTACATGATACACTTTTATTTACTTACCTACCTAACTACCTAACTACCTAACTACCTACCTACCTACCTACCTATCTACCTGTCTACCTACCTATCTACCTACCGATTTACACGAACCTGTCTTTATGTGTTGGAAATAAGAAATAGAAATTAACTGTCACATTGTGATTGCCAAGAAAAGTCTACAGATAAGTTTCTTAACGGATCTTCGATAAAATAATTCCACCTTTCTGTTAATTACTGATAGAAAGAAAAAGAAATAGAAAGCTGTAGAGATTGATGGATTGGTGGAGAGAGAAACAGAGAGAGAGAGAGAGAGAGAGAGAGAGAGAGAGAGAGAGAGAGAGAGAGAGAGAGAGAGAGAGATAAAGAAAGAAATATAATGATGATAATAGCGTTCTTCCTTATCGAATGTTCGGATGCTGTCATTTAATAAATCACATTTCAACAGGCAAACAAACTTTCTACGTCGTATCGAATATAGAAACAAAAAAATGCAGAAAGTGAGCGAAGAGAAACAAAAATAGAAAGAAAAAATATTCCTAACGACATATATATATATATATATATATATATATATATAATCGTTAACGAAAGAAATATTACACATATATTAGAAACAACGAATGGAGATGTCGTTGATTCGTTTGGATATCATCGAACGATACAATAAACAACGATTGTTCTCTTTCTCCTCTGAACTATACTCATAGTTTAAAATGTCGTAAATAATAATAATATGGACGATAATACGCGTAATAACGTACACCTATATTAGATTTATACATATCGTTATTAAAAGTTAAGAGTTCAGAAGATGGAGTAATAGACGATCATAGGAATTTTCATATATATATATATATGTCGAATACTTCTCAATGCGGCATGACTAACCGCAGTCTCGTCCTCTCTTAGTACCAACAGCAACGCAGGGCGCAACAGACCGCGAAGATGTAATAATTCTTTGTGCTCATACGAAGTTGCTCCTAGTTGCACGTCCTATAGCACGAGCCTTACTTCTCCATCCTCTTCTAACGTACGCATCAAGTGAATGTGGAAACGAAGATGAGTATTCTTTCTTTCTTCCTTTCTATATATATATATATATATATATATATATATATATATATATATATCTTTATCTTTATCTCTCTCTCTCTCTCTCTCTCTCTCTCTCTCTCTATCTCTATCTCTCCCTCTCTCTCTCTTCATCTTGTTCTACACGCTACGTCGATTTCCTGCTCTCGCTAAGATTTTGATCCGTATACTTCTTACGAATGGTATTTATGGTGTTGTCTATGTGTAAATGTATTGTACGTGTATATTAATATACACGTGTACGCACACGTACGGTCTCTTCTTTCTCTCCTTTAAATCTATTAGTTTCACCTGATTTTTTTTTCCTTTTTATTTCTTATAGACTTCTGCGTAATACCTCGCGATTCTTCCGTATGAAATATTCAATCGAATATTTCACTCATTGCGCTCTTATTTTCGACGATAATATATCCATGTATTTTTTCTTGTTTGAATATTTTTTCTTGTTTTTGTTTGTTTTCTAATATCAAAGCCATTCAACAATTTTATTTCTATCGGTAATTCGTTGGATTTGTATTATTTTACAAACGATTCGACAACTCGACGACTTTTATTTTATATAAATTATCTATAATGAAAAGTAACAAAGGTATTCTTTTTTCTTCGTTCTTTTTCTCTTTTTTTTTTTTTAATTCATCCCTTCGATCAAATACAGATCGCGTTGAGGCGAAAGGATCGATAGAAAATTGCATTAATTATATCCTTCTTTTGGTAATGAAAAATAGCGAAATAATTTAAAATAATTTTTCTTTTTTTAATTTAATTTTACTTTTTTCCTTCTTCTTATTTTTCTCATTTTTCTTTTTAATTAAGCTATCCTCAATTCCCTTCCCTACGTGTTTACCACTTATCATTAATCGCACAGACACATCGTATCGTAAATTCAAATTTACATGAATAATATTCGAGAGGGTTAAAACATAAGTCGATTATAATTATTTTTCCCCCCTTTTTCCTTCTTTCTCTTTCTCTTTTCTTTCTTTTTATCGACAACGAAACCCATTAAAATCTTGCAAATTTCTTTCTTTTATCTCCCACGTATTATCTGGCGTTACGCGGATGGAAAAGGATTGCTTGAGGATAGGGAAGTCGGTTATGAACTATCTTGGTACGTATGTACATATGTGTGTGTGTGTGTGTGTGTGTATGTATGTATGCATGTATGTATGTGTATATATATATATATATATATATATATATATATATATAAATGTATTATTATATCGTGTCCCGGTAGCTCTTATTGCTACAGAGAAGAAGATTTTACTCTGCTTCTATTTCACGGCCACTTCGTCTCGTTAGTCGCGCGATCACGTAACTAGATAACGAAAGGCTAACATATTTTTCTACGAAAAGAAGGAAAAGAAAAAGAGGAAGAAAGAAGAAAGAAGAAAGAAGAAAGAAAAAGAGAAAAGGAATAAAAAAAAGAAGTTATCTGCCACACACGCAAGGCTCGTTCTCTCGTTCACTTCCATATAACGATAACTTATATATATGTATATGTGTGTGCGTGTGTGTGCGCGCGCGCGCGCGCGTGTGTGTGTTTATATATATATATATATAGGTACTTACTATCTCCTCCCTCGAATTCTGTTTCGCCAACTTGATTTCATGCATTATTACTATTACGTCATTACGAGTTGCAATTTATAGTGGCTACTTGACTTCTAGTAGACGTTATTACTACACGGAGTAACTGTATGTAGTACACGAGTAACATCATCCATGTCCACCGCTTGGTAAACATGTAAAACAGAGTGATCGCTATACTCCTGAGAAGAAATCATTTTCATATTATGGGATTACGTGAATATTCTTATTTTATTTTTCCTTTTTTCTCTTTACTTTTTCCTCCTTTCATTCCGCTCTCTCTCTCTCTCTCTCTCTCTCCCTCCCCCCCTCTCTCTGGTTCTCTTCTAATTATATGAATTTGTTTATTTATTATATCATGGATTTTGAACACTCTGTGTTTGTTCGTTAAAAGTCCATTTCGCTTTTTTTCTCTTGTTTTTCCTTTTTTTAATTTCAAATTATATGTATATATATTTTGTTTTTCTTTATATCTAAATAAAAAAATGTATACACATATATATATGTATATTATTTGTATATTATTTATTATATATATCGTATTATCACATTGTAATGAAGTATTATTATAAAATATATAATGCAATTTAATTATATTTAGTATATATATATTGGTTTGAATTAACAAATAATATAAAAATTTTCGATAAAGAAAAAAGAAAAAATTACAGCGCCACTTATTTAAATCACAAATTATGAAGAGAATTATTTATCGACGTTATTTGTTGGCCAATCGATGATATTTATAAATGTATTCTATCGAACTCAATTCTATCGAATTTCATAGGTATACAATGATAAAGATTCGGCATATGATGTTGAAAGGTCATCGAACTCTTCGTGAACGAAGCTTTGATAGATATTTTTTGGTTACTCTTCAGTCCCCACGAAAAAAAAAAGGAAAAGAAAAAAAATAAGAAAAAACCCAGAAAAAGGAAAACTTTCATCCATAAACGGACGAATCTTATCTCTTCTTCTTCTCTATGTACAATGGGTGAAATATCGGACGAGATAGTAAAGATAGAGGAGACCTGTAGTACTCTTATCGGTGCTTCGTTCGAGATGCCGTGTTCATTATCAATAAAGTTGTCGTGGAATGTCCTTCGATCAATAATGAGAGAGTTGATGATCGCGATATCCGGATGCTGCTTTTCTTTTTTTTCTTTCTCTTTTGTTATGGATTAAAATTATTTAATAGAAATTTTGTCCAAGTCATTTGAAATAATTTGATCATCTTACGACGTGTCAAGGTATTACAAATATTCTAATAACGATAGGTATTATAAAATTAATTTCTGTCAAATTTTATTCGACGATATTATCGATCGACACATAACAGTACACGACGATGGCCAATGAATGTGGCATCTTAAATCTAACGACCATAAATACAAAAATAAATTTCTAACGAATTTAATTAATTCGATTATCAATAACGAAATATAAGTTATACCGGACATCGATAGCAATTCCATCGAGTCTAATTGAAAGTAAATTTAATTAGTTATTGTCAAAAAAAAAAAAGATAAAAGATATAAATAAAAAGAAAAGAAAAAAGAATATCGATTGAAGAAGGAAAGAGAAAATCAATTTTAGTTTACTCTCTCTCTCTCTCTCTCTCTCTCTCTCTCTCTTTCATTTCAAAATTACATAAATGGTTGTTTAATACAAATTTAAATGCCATATCCCCGAATAGATAAAAGCGAAATAAAAAGAAAGAATTTGTTGAGTACATTAAATAGGGTTACGTAAATATCACTTTTCCTGCCTGTCGAATCGAAGAGATGGACAAAAATAAATAAATAAATAAAAATAAAGAGAAATAAAGAAAAAACAGAAAGAACACATAAAAGGTGGAGGAAAAAAAATAAGTACAAATAAAAGAGTAAAAGAAGATGAAGAAGAAGAAGAAGAAGAAAAAGAAAAGGAACTAAGTAACTAAGCAAGTCTGAGGGAAATACGAATGTTACACGATTTCTTTTTCTCACTTATTAAATTCGATTAATATTATCCGAGAACGAGGGAGTCGTAGGAATACGAATGAAATCGAAACTCATAAATATATATATATATATATATATATATATATATATATATATATATATATATATATATATATAAGTGTACGTGTGTATGTGTGATATATGGTATATATCATAGACATATCGTAGACATGTATCCTACACGTATCATAAACAACGTATGCTTCTCTCTCTCTCTCTCTCTCTCTCTCTCTCTCTCTCTCTATAAATATATATATATATATATATATATATATATATATATATATATATATCTTTCTATTTCTATCTTTCTCTATCTTTATCTTACGCCTTCCCATTAGATTTTCTTCGTTGCTCACGATTTCTCCCTGGTGTTCATTGGAACGTACACACTTACGTGCATTATAGTATACGATTAGGTATAGTACATACTCTCTTATCCAGTTGGAACGATCAAACTCGTTATTTCCAAAAATTCCGATCTCTTCTGCCGACACGAAAACTAATTCAGTTTACGACGACGTCGGCGAAAAAAGAAAATATTTCTCTCTCTCTCTCTCTCTCTCTCTCTCTGTCTCTCTCTCTCTCTCTCTCTCTCTCTCTCTCTCTCATTTCTGCTACTCGCGGAAGTGACCGGGCGCTATACGAGAAATTCGCGAGCTCCGCTTTTTCTTATTTCGCGGAATGAGAGTGTGTGAGAGAGAGAGAGAGAGAGAGAGAGAGTATGAGTGGGAGGGAGAGTTAGAAAGAAAGAGAGAGAGAGAGAGAGAGAGAGAGAGAGAGGAGGAGCAAGAGAAGAAGAGGAAAAAATAAAAAAGAAAATAAAAAATAAAAAATTTTCGCTGTCGAGATGCAAAAATAATTCTCCGAACTGTTCGACGATCTTCGAGCATGTTGGACTTAAAATACGAGGACAAAGGCGTCTTGTTTCTGCATCGTCGCACGAAATCGTTCCCCGTTCGATTTCGAAACACATCGTATCGCATCGCATCGCATCGCATCGCATCGAACTTCCACTACGATTCTCTCCTAACGCAAATTCTTTCCTTTCCTTTCCTTTTCTCTTCTCTTCTCTTCTCTTCTCTTCTCTTCTCTTCTCTTCTCTTCTCTTCTCTTCTCTTCTCTTCTTTTCTCTTTTTCTTCTTTTTTGTTCTTTCTTCTCTTTTTTCCCTTTTCCTTTTCTACTTTTCGTTTTCCTTTCTCGTTCTTTCTTCTCTCTTTTTTCTTTTCCTTTTCTTTTTGTCATTTTTCCCTTTCTCGTTCCTTCTTATCTTTTCTTTTTCTTTATCTTTTTCCTTTCCCGTTTCCTCTTCTTTTTTCTTCCTTTTCGTTTTACTCATTTCCTTTCTATTTTCTTTCTCTTAATCGTTTTCTTAATTACCGTTCGCTATGTTAAAATAATATCGTCGAGAATTCTTCCTACGTTTTTCATTCTCTTGTTTATATCTCTTCTTAGCTTATTTTTCTTTCGTTTTATTCCTTTTCTTTTCTTTTCGTTTCTTTTCTGTAATTTTTTATTTTTTTATTTTTTAGTAGAGCCAACGAAACCTCATTCTGCGCGTGCGCGTGAATCTCGTTTCTTTCGATTTCTAATATAAAAATAATGTTATACGTACATATATATATATATATATATATATATATATATATGGAGTAAGTAAATAATTGGACGAAGGTGATATACACAATTAGAGCAAATTTTCATATAATGAGTGATCGTACATATTTCTTTCTTCTCTGTTCGTTGTTGTTGCTTTTTCTTGTTGTTCTTGTATCGCTGCCTTTTTCAATTCCAATTTTATTACCATCGATCTTTTCTTTCTTCTTCCTTTTTTTTTTTTTCTTTTAACAATTACTCGCACCTTCGATTCCGTTTCGTTTTTGTTTTGCGAAAGACGTGACGTGATAATATAATCCTCTCGAATTCTTCAATCTCGTAACAAATCGTGCTTGTATATAATCAAATTATTATACAGAACGATGGCACTCATTAAAGTTTCATCTCGAAGTATAATTTCATCACTGAGGGAAAGAGAGAGAGAGAGAGAGAGACAAAAGAATATTATTCTTTTGTGGTTGCTTTTAATTTTATTATCGTTTATTTTCCCTTTCTTTCTTTCTTCCTTCTTTTCTCTCATTTCTTTTCTTTCCTTTTGTTTACTATTATTATTGTTATTATTATTATCATTATTATTGTTGTTGTTGTTGTTATTATCATCATCATCATCGTCATCATCATTATTATTATTTTATAATGAAAAATTCATTAGCATCTTCGATTCTAACGTCCGAATAAGATGAGCCATATAATCCCTTCAAAAGCTTCAGTCTCATCGGAAATCGGAAACCAGTCTCGTGAAGTGTCGAGACGACGACTAGGAAGAGTACAATAAAAAAAAAAAAAATTGTGTCCACGTGTATTGCAAATGTTTATGTGTGTGTACGTGTATCTTCCTCTCTCTCTCTCTCTCTCTCTCTCTCACACTCTCTCTCAATCTCTTTCTCTCTCGCTTTCATTGATTCCATTTTCGCTCAACTACAGTATAAGCAAATTCCATAGACGGCGTGAGTCTTGGCCGTCACTTCCGGTCCAGCGAGTGTACAATTTTTCTTTCTCTCTCTCTCTCTCTCTCTCTCTAATTTCTTTCATCAAGCAACTACGTAATAGAGAGGAAAAAGGAAGCGGACTGCGAGTCTCGGAAGAAGAAGAGGAAGAAGAAGAAGAAGAGGAAGAAGAGGAAGGAAAAAAAAGAAAGAGAAAAAAAAAGGAACGATGTTGAGTTGCCACGAAAGCCAGATCGACGTCATTTGATCCGTCAACGATGATCCAACAAAGTTGGATGGCTTCCTTAACACTCTACCGTTACTATCTCGGTTTTATTTAAACGTCAAAAATTACAAATAACCTTTAGATTTCTTTTTCTTTTCTCTCTCTCCTCGTTTCGTTCTCCTACTCTTCCTCTTTCTCTCTCTCTCTCTCTCTCTCTCTCTCTCTCTCTTACCCCCTCTCTCTCTCTTTCTCGCTGTTATTTCCCCAACAACTAGAAATCTTCTCTAGTTAAAGAAAGATCGATATAAATATCTAGATCGTAATTAAGAACACAGGAAATCGCGTGCAAAAAGTAGATTTTACGGAGGATCCTTATCGGATTCCTGAAAGGGGATACTTTCTTATTGCAAATATTGACTCTCGACAATAACAACAATAACAACAAACAATAATAATAACAACAACAACAACAACAATAATAATAACAGAGGAATCATATATTCGTTCTCTCTATCATCGCGTATTATTCCTTATGAGTAATACGAACATGATTTTGTTTGTTGAATATAGGTACATATTTAAGCTCTTTGAAAAAGGCATTCATCGATGAGTTGCGTAATACGTGTCGAACAAGAGAGAAAGACACAGAGAGTGAGAGGGAGAGAGAGAGAGAGAGAGAGAGAGAGAGAGAGAGATAAAGGGAAAAAGAGAGGAAAAGAATCGTCACTGGAAAGAAGAGCCTTCCAACACGAATTTGTTATGCATGAAACGTTATTTCCTTCTTCTCAACTTCCCGAGAGATGGCCGAGCCTCTCTGGGAAAGAGTGAGTGAGAAAAAAAGAGAAACAGAGAGAAAGAGAGAGAGAGAGAGAGAGAGAGAGAGAGAGAGAAAGAGAGAGAAATGAGAAGAGAAGAGGAGAGAAGAGTAAAAATAAAAAAAAAAATAAAAAAAAAGAAAAATAGAAAAAAAAAGAAAAGGAAAAGTCTTTCTGAAATTAATAATGTCAAGTTGTTGAAAGAAGGAAGAAGAAAGAAAGAACGAAAGAAAGAATGAAAAAAGAAGAAAGATATAAAGAGATCAAAAAAAAAAAAAAAAGAAAATAAGACGAAAGAAAAAAGAAAGGTTGAAACGAGTGAGAGGGAGTTCGAACGTTGGTCTTGGATTACGACGTTAGACGAATTATATGTGAAATGTTATTTGGTAAGATTTGAGTAAGTATCAAGTACGTATTTGAGAACGTGGATGAATAAAGAATATTTGTGTTACAGTACTCGTGGAGTACGTTCGAACATTCGTCTCCCGGAATGGTTTGTTATTCAAGGTACGTCATTTCCTTCTTCTGAGTTTCTTTCGTCCAATGAGGTGGAGAGAAGAGCTAAAGAAGGAGGTGGAAGACAACAGGAAGTGGTACAAAGTACGAAGTGGTCAAACGGCACGTGTTCGGCGCCTCCGTTCAGTAGGTAAGTACCGGTCGTGCCATTGGCCGACCCTTCTAAGTCAAGTTAATTAAAGTCAAATCAAGTGGTGGTCTAAGTCATCGCCGTCTAAATCCTCGTTGTCTAAGTCGTCGTTGTCGTCTAAGCCGTCGTCGTAATCTAAGTCGTCTATGTCTTCACGACATTCGACGTACAAAGGTGGACCCAGAAACGGGATCAAAAAGAGGTCTCGTCACCGCTAAAGAAAACTGGAAGAGAAAAGATGAGACAGAGGGAGCGGAGAGAGAGAGAGAGAGAGAGAGAGAGAGAGAGAGAGAGAAAGGGAAGAAATAAAGGACGATAAAAAGAGTTCAAGTGGGCCTATAAAAAGGGCGAGACGTTTTTCTCAACTCAAAGGATATTCGAGTTATGTTTCTTGCTTACGGTTGTATTCCGGTTTTTGTTCTTTTCTTTTTCATATTCTTTCTTCCGTTTCATTTTCTTCGCCTCTCTCGTTCTCCTCTCGATCCGTCCTTTAGGTATTCTATCGATTTTTTTTACTAAATTTCGGCGTTTATTTTAAATATATATTGAACGAGAATTATAACCAATGTTGGGTTATAGCATACGTTGAAAGTTGGACATTTAAAATGGAAATGTATACCTATTTATGAATAAATAATACGTATACATACATACATATATATATATATATATATATATATATATATATATATATATATATTGCCGGGCAGGTGGTAATTCGAGAAAAAAAATTCAATGTATATGTATATATTATATATTAAGACATTTTTATATCCTATCAAATCCTCCATTCTGCGTGCATAATCTTAATATATTAATACGTTTATTTCGATATACATATTTATATATATAAATCAATAAACGATATATGTATATGTTTGTTATCAATAAATAATTCGAAAGTAAAATTTCTGTCTATTGAATAATAGATAAAAATATTTATCTATAGAAAAATTTTTTCGATTCCGTATAATCAAATATAATAATCATGAATACATTATTATTAATTAATAACAATTACGTCGCACTTGTCATTTAGCGTGAATCCGATATATGATAAAGGCGCGATGGATCTTTCTGTTAAATAAAAAAAAGAATAATTAAATAAATAAAAAAAAGAAAAGGGTCCCCGAAAGAAGACGTACTTTATGATAATAAATAAAAAAAAAAGAATAATAATAATAATAATAATATTAATAATAATTACGAAGCATTAATTTAATTAATCATTCTAATCTATATGAATGATCGTTCCAAGTAATTTTCACCGATGATAATAACAGTCAGAATCTAAAAGAGAGAAAGAGAGAGAGAGAGAGAGAGAGAGAGAGAGAAGAGAGAGAGAGAGAGAGAGAGAGAGAAAATTTCGTAAAAACAATATATCTTGATAAGAGTCACTCGGATGTTTAGGAGAAAAAAATAAAAGCCCGAAAGAGAGAGAAAGACAGAAAGAGAGACAGAGAGAGAGAGAGAGAGAGTGAGAGGAAGGGAGATTGTCACACGATCAAAGTAAGATAGAGATAATCCGGATAGCGAGTTTCGTTACCTTGTTCTCTTTAATATCCAAAGCACACGGTGCACGACTTTTAACAGAAATAACGAGTCTAGACTAATTCGTCCATTATGCGGAGTCGTCAACCGGTGAGATACGCGTTACAAAAATTCTCTTTCTCTCATGTAAGACTTCTAAGAGTAACGTTTGCGAGTGCTTCGTCTATACCTAATGTAACGAAAACAAGAGAGAGAGAGAGAGAGAGAGAGAGAGAGAGAGAGAGAGAGAGAGAGAGAGAGAGAGAGAGAGAGAGGGAGACAGAGATGTTTATATATTATATTGTACCTGTTTTGCGGTAACTCCGTGTCATATCTACGAGAGCGTGGGATAATAGACATTTAAAAAGGTCATTCGCGCAGATTCCCGTATTTCTCGAAGAGAGCCAGTAGACGTTTAACACGAATGAATTTTCGATTTATTTAACAAAAAATTTGTAATGGTCTTCGTAACATCGTTACTGAGTAACTATTCCTACGTATGTATTTTTCTTTAAATTTTTTCTATGTATCATTCTTAAAAAATTTTTTTTTTTAAAGAACAAATAAAAAAGAACAAGGAATCAAAAATAATTATATGGATTAATAAAAATCATTCTGTATTGTTTATAAACATTTTTATGATTTATATGTGTGTGTGTGTGTGTGTGTATTTACGATACATGCAGTCTTTACATAATGTTGTAACTTTGAAAACACAGAATCATATTAATCAAATTATAACATGATGTAATATTAATATTATAGAAGTCTTATTTTATTTTATCGTCGCGATTCATCCATTTGTCGTAATTTAATACTTGTTAAACATTAATTCTACTCAGTACAGTACGATTATTAGTATTAACAGTGTTATGATTATACAGGTATATTAATATTAATTACACACACGCCCGCGCGCGCACCCTCACATTAAGTTTTACGTAATATAATTTTTGTTTAGACGTAAAAGCACTTATCGGGCGTATATAATAGAGAAATTAATTTATTTTGAAAAATTACGTGTCTTTTCGAAAATAATTAATCAACTTGAACGTCGCGTGAGACCGAACGTTCTCGATCTACATATCTCTACATATTGATATACGATTGATGAAACAAACAAACCAAAAAATAAGCAAGAAAGAAAGAAAGAAAGAAAGAAAGAAAGAGAGAAAAGGAACAATGAAACCAAAATCATTCTAATTAGGAAAAACGTTTAAATACGAGACAAGAGCAAAACGTACGGTATGGCACGTGGTCATTATCAAACAAGAACCATATACGATATTAACTTCATCCGACGTGTTATTGAGATAACGCCGTAATCTTATTTGCCACTTCGCTGATCCTACCGCGATAATCCATGACGCTGGTCCATTTCTCAGAAAACATTGTCTTTCCTTGAAAACGATCCGTGACTTTCGATCGGCACGTAAGCCACGGTAAATGCGAATTTTATAAGTCGCAAAAACTTATTCCCTCTCTCTCTCTCTCTCTCTCTCTCTCTCTCTCTCTATCTATCTATCTATCTATCTATCTATCTCTCTATCTCTTTGTCTTTCCGTCTCTATCAATCTATCTCCCTATCTACTTTTTTTTTATTTTCTATTATTTTATTTCTATTCCTTTTTTTGCCAATAATATTTTTCACGATAACAAATTACTCGACAGGTAATTTCATTATTCTCTTCGAATTGAAAGGAAAGTTGAGTTAAATCATTTTCTTTTTGTTTCTCCCCTCCCCCCTCCCCCACGAATCGTTAAATCCTTCGATCTTTCGGACTTTACGACGTATGGGAGAGTAATTTTTAATTTGGAAAAAAATTGACGAACGACGAATTTTAGACTTTAGAATAAGTCAAAGTAATCGTTGAAGTTGTTTAATTAATCTCGTTATCGTTTCGTAAGTTCTCCTGGTTTTTCTTTCTTTATTTTTTTTTTATTTAATCGTTAAATTCTTCAATATTTTAAACCTTGGAAAACCGACGTACGCGATTTGTATCGATATCGGATATTCTTAAAAAAAAATTTTTACTGATTTCGGAAGTATTCTATAATAAGATTTTAGAAGTTTCAAATTAATTTCACAGTGTTGTATTTTGAAAGCGTTTGGGGAAAAAAAAAAGAGATAATTAAGTTTAATGATAAATTGCATTATTCTGTATGAATTAAAACGAAAAACTGAATCGTTCGTGGCGCATCCTGCTCATCAATTATTAATATCATTCTTTCTTACAAACGAACTGTAAAAATGTATAACAATGTGTTCACTTGATTACAATTTAACATATTTTCTAGGATGGAAAATTATACAGAACGTCGAACGTCGGAAAAGACGAAAAAGTATTTCTTAATGAACGCAGTTTACATTTTTTTTCTTCTTCTAATTTTAATACATTACATAATTGGCTTTTAACATTCCTACCTGTAATTTAACAACACAATTTAATATGTATAATAACAACGTTTCACGCAAGTTGAGAATTTATTACTGGGGAAAATTATCTGCTTTTTTTCCTTTTTTTTTGTTTTTCACGTGAACGGTATAAAGTCGCGAAAATAAATAAACAAATAAATAAATAAAAAGAGGAAAAAAATTCGTCGATAATTACTTTTTTTCTCTTTCTCGCAAAAGGTGAAATTCGGCGTATGAATAAAATTTATATATATATATATATATATATATATATATATATATATATATAAACAAAAAAGAATAAAACAATAAAACGATACGCATGATTTTTAATTTCAACGTATGATTTAACAATACGCCTCGTATGTACAATTAATATTGCACTATCAGAAAAATTGTACTTGTGAAAGATTATCAATTTATTTTTTCTTTTCCATGTTCTTTTCTTTCCCTCGCGAAAGTTATAAATCCGCGAATGAATAAAGTATTAAAAGAAAAAAAAAAAACGAAAAAAGGACATGAAAGAAAAAGAGAGAGAGTGAGAAAGAGAGTAAAAACTATGATACCTAGTACGTATAAATAACGACGTTTAACGTTAAAAAATTAAATAATCGTTGGGACAAATTATTTTTTCTTTCTTTTTCTTTCTTTCATTTTTTTTTCCTTCGCTTTTTTCTTCCTCGCGAGATGTACAAATCCGCGAATGTAATAAATAATAAATGAAAGGTAAGGAAAAAGAAAAGAGAAAAAAAGAAAAAGGGAGAAATATACGCATGATTTTTATCAAGAATATTCGTTCTCTCTCTCTCTCTCTCTCTCTCTCTCTCTCTCTCTCCCTCTATCTCTATCGCGAGATCTACAACGTAACGAACGATCGAAACAACTCAGGCTTCCGCGTTTCGACGTATCGCGAATGAAAAACAGAGGGAGAGAGAGAGAGAGAGAGAGAGAGAGAGAGAGAGAGAGAGAGAGAGAGAGAAAATAAAAAAGTAAACAAAATAAAAGAAAAATACAACACGTGTCGCGTTGTCAGTCATGAAACGAATTAATAACTTGTGATAAGATTCGGATCGATGAAAGAAAAGTCAAAAACAAAAAAAAAGTCAAAAGAACAAAAAGAAAGATAAAAAGAAAAACAAAACGAATTGAAGTTGAAGAGAATTGAACAGAACTGTTTAAATCGATGGGGTTGCGGTGGGGTGGGGGATAGGGGTTAAAGGAGGACGCACGGTGTCATTTTATTTTTATTATTATTATTATTATTATTATTATTATTGTTGTAGACGTTGAAAACATTTTCACGTATACAAAACGTCATTGTAAGGAATAATTACGACACGGCTAATATCTAATCTTATAAAATGCGGCATTAAGACGGAGCCGAGACCGAAAGCCGAGAGAGTGAAATGAACGCGGCGGGCGGGGTAAGGGGAGGGAGGGAGGGAGGACGGGAGCGGGCTTACTGAAGATAAATCAGTGAGTTGAGTGCTTCGCGTTTTCTTTTCCTTACCGCAGAGCAGGAAGTGTTACTCCAAAAACATGACTACGGGTTCAGCCACGCTTCTGAACAAGTTGATTGCCAGCAACGCGTGCCAACTCCGCGCCAGAGTTGTTTTTCTCTTTTTTTCTTTTTTCTTTCTTTTTGCTCTTCTACTTTTTTTCTTTACTATTTTCCTTTTTCTTTCTTTTTTTTTGTTATATCGTTTATCAATAAAACCATTCGAAATTATTAAATGTATCTGTCAGAATTGTCGTTTTGAAGTTTCGTAGTTTCCGATCGCACTTCGTTCTCTTTCTTCCTTCTCCTCTCACTCCCTCTCTCTCTCTCTCTCTCTCTCTCTCTCTCTTCTATCTATTCTCTCATCTGTTAAAAAAAAAAAACGAAGAAAAAATATTTTTACGACGAACGATACGGCTTTCATCATATATCCCTTCGTACAATTTGCAGAATTATTCGATCGTCGATTTGATTCTGATTTCTTGACACGCACACACACACACACGCGCACACACACACACACACACAATGATGACACAAGTCATAAATATTGTGTGTGTAT
>OU964961.1:1652807-1662807 GCA_918808275.2 Dolichovespula sylvestris
TTCTTCTTCTTCTTCTTCTTATTATTATTATTATTATTATTGCTACTGTTATTATTATTACTGTGTATACGAAAAGGACAGACGGGGTAGAGCCGTGCAAGGAGAAAAAAGAAAAGCTGACTTATTTCGAAAGAGTGCAACGACGTCCGACGTTGTTTATATGCAGGTTCTCATCTTGGAAACTCGTAGCTATTAAACAAGTCCTGCTAGGTCAACTACCATAAATCCCATAAAGCCTTGTCTACTGCTCCTACGTTTATGACGCCTACCCTATTTTTCTTTTCTTTGTCATCTGTCATCTGTCATCTCTCTCTCTCTCTCCTTCTCTCTCTCTCTCTCTCTCTCTCTCTCTCTCTCTCTCTCTCTCTCCCTTCGTACTTCTTTTTCTCTAGTCCCTGTTTAGAATTAGAAAACGTCCTACGACTGTCAAGAAACTTTTGGAAACGTCAGCTGATACGTACAATGATTTAAAAAAAATACTCGTACAATATTTAAAGTCGATTCATTTTTTCTCTTTTTTTCTTTTCTTTCCTTTTTTCTTCTTTCTTTCTGTATATATCGAAGTAGTCTGAATCTAGAAAAAATTATTCGTAGGATAGACAATGGGAACCATTCGAAAGATATAATCGTTAATGTTGGAATGCACAAAAAACTTTCTTACAAATTTAATTATCTTTTTTTTTTTTTTAGTCTAATACCAAAAAATTAGAATCAATAATTTATATATAATTATATATAGTTAAATGCGCATCGTGATTATCGACAAAGTGAAATGTTTCAATAGAAATATCTCTCGAAACAATTTCAATTATAAACTGTGACCTCACAAAAATGTATCTCAATTCTAACGGTAACCGTGTTAAATAAATTGCAAATTCGATTAAACAATAGATATATATCGTTTGAAATCGATTTGCATAGAAAATTTGTCTACGAAGATGACGATATCGATAACGTCAGAATTTTAAATATTTCTCTCTTTTTTCTTTTTTTGTTTCGTTAATCGACGAAAAAGAAGAAAAAAAAAGAAAGGAAGAAAGAAAGAAAGAAAGAGAAAAAAGAGAAGAGAGATACGAAAAGTTTCGTCAAAATTATTATTAAACGATTAACGAGAGAATTGTATTGCAATCATTTATCGGCTTGCCTGACTACCGTGAAGTGCACTAAGGTATGTAAGGTTAACTGTGATGGTATGTATGTATGTACAACATGTCTGATAACGCGAAGGTATAGTATAACAGAGATTACAAGACGGACACATGAGAACCGATCCATGATCCGTTGTTGGTCTCTTTTTCTCTCTCCTTTCTCTCTCTCTCTCTCTCTCTCTCTCCTTCTCTCTCTCTAGCGTGAGCAATGTAAACCGAAGGTACCTACGTGTTCGAAGCTCCTTCACGTAACGAAGCACCTTGCGATTAGCTACCGTGCAAAATCTAAGATAATCAAAGATATATATATATATATATATATATATATATATATATGTATGTATATATATATACTATTTTGTTCAATATATTCCTAACCATGATACCAATTATGTTAAACATTACGGTCGTCATTTTGGAAGACATATATAAAATTTCAATCGAAATTAACCTCCTATTTTGTGAATTTTGAAGGAAATTAAAAAAAAAAAAAGAAAAAAAAATTCGACGCGCAACATCAAAGATACATTATAACTGTAACTTCTAATTCTATCTTTTCTGAAAGGAAAAAAAAAACAAAAAAAAATAAAGAAAAGAACATTGTAAAAAGTTCGGTGCACGAAAGAAGAAACTCGGCTGTGGGATGGGCGGGTTGGGGTGGCGTTGGGAGGACGGTGAAGGTTAGTGACGAAAAGATAATTACGACGGACTTTTGAGAACCAGTTCAAAAAAAAAATAAAAGAAAAACGAAAGAGAGAGAGAGAGAGAGAGAGAGAGAGAGAGAGAGAGAGAGAGAGAGAGAGAGGAATGGCAAAAGAAAATAGCGGAGAGAGAAAGGAGAAGAAAAAAAAAGAAAGAGGGGAAAACGAGTATCGCACAAATACCCGGACGATTTGTAAATAAATAAAATCTTTTAATTTAATTAAACAATATTGCGATACGCCTTAGATATCCGATGAGCCAACATAGGGAGGACGTGTCATCGTTATCTCCCGAAGGATGCGAATCATCATCTCTCGTACCATGTGCGATATCTTTCATTGTTATTATTAAACGCAGTTATAACTCTCGTTACGTCTTCCGATAGAAATACTGTAACACACGTTAGATCCTATTTTATTGCATTCGATTATAACGAAAGCCACGTACGTTATATTTTCGATCGGCCTCTCGGAACGGACGATCTCGAGAGAAATTAAAGAGATAAATAATTGAGTCGTCTAGGATGAAATTTGTAGAAAAAAAAAAAAAAAAAGAAAAGACATATTCAAATTAAATGTATCAACCACGAATGTCCATCCTTGACGACCCAATAGATAGATTCCTAATAATATTCGTTAACTCGCTTATCCTAAAGTCCAATTCCCCTGAAATCAAATCTTTCTAAATTATTTTATCTCTATCTATAATAACATTGGAATAATCATTATATATTGCATTATTCGATTTTGTTTTCTTTTTTGTTTTTGTTTTTATGCGCGCGACCATCTGAAACAGTAAACTCGCTATTAAGTGCGTACAGATTGAGAACCGCTGATACAAGAGAATGGACAAAAAGTATTTTCATCTCGAATTTTACAATACTTACTCTCGGATCTTTGAATTCACTTCGATGCAACAATGGCAATGAGTCAGAGATTACGTTCGGAATGAATCATTATAATCGCACAGAACGAGCCAGAGAGAGAGAGAGAGAAAGAGAGAGAGAGAGAGAGAGAGAGAGTGTGTGTGTGTGTGTGAGAGAGAGAGAGAAAGAGAGAGAGAGAGAGAGAGAGTTGAACGATAAAGAGTGATAAAGTCGACGTCGTTCGATCGAACGAGAGGATGGATGTCTCATGTATCATCTTGAAGTGGTGCAGCGAGACGAATCTGACTAATTTCTTTTTAAACATTTTTTTCATAATAAAACAAAGAGCAAAAGAGATAAAAAAGAAAACGAAACGATCTCGTAACGTTCATCTCGTATGTACGTACATACATACATAAATACGTATCGTTATTTACAACGAATATGTATATGATTCAAATCGAATAAAATTTTCGTCGTAAAACAAAGAATGAAAAAATGAAACGAAACGAAATGTAAGATACATAAGTCGAAACTTTCTCTCTCTCTCTCTCTCTCTCTCTCTCTCACGCACACACACGCGCATACACTTTATCTCGAATTTATGCGATAACGCATAATAATACGTGTTTGGAATAAATAAGATGACTAGTTCTAAACGAATCGATCGATTGTCCCGAAGAATTTATGACGTGTCGAATCGTGATGGAAATCATCGAATTTAAAGAATTCGACAAAGGAGGAGGCTGAATAAGAGGAGTAAAAAGAAAAAACGAAGAAAAAGAAGAAGGAGAGGAGGAAGAAGAAGAATAAGAAGAATCGACGAGCGATGATTAATTGGTAACCCCCGAGTTAATTTCGATTCTCCATAGTGAATTTTATCCATCGTATTTACCACGAATGATGAATACACCTGACTCGTTTCTTATTCTGATAAGGATAAGAAAGATTGGATATGGAATGGTTCTAACGGTTTAAGAGAGACAGACAAAGAGAGACAGAGAAAGACATAGATAGATAGAGAGACGTACAATTCGAGTCTCTCTCTCTCTCTCTCTCTCTCTCTCTCTCTCGTTTCTCCAGAATGCTGTTGAGAATTATTATTGCTTTGAAAGTTACGTGCTCGAGTTACTTGCTACGTCGTTATAACGTATGTAGGTATATCGTCAACGTGATTGGGCCATGTCGACGGATAACGGAGCTGTCGTAAAGAAAGGAACGTTAGAAAAAAAGATAGATAGATAGACACACACACACACACACATATATATACAGATAGATAGATAGATAGTTAGATAGATAAAGAGAGAGAGAGAGAGAGAGAGAGAGAGGAGAAAAGAAAGATGGCCACTTCTTCGCAGAGGCACAACCACCATTACCATCACCAACATCACCATCACCATCATCATTCTCTATCATCATCCAACGGCGAATACCTAACGTTTTACATTTTGCTCGGAATCACGACGAACGATGCTCGTCGTTAATGCAGATTAGACGATTGTTGTAAGTTCTCCTTGATGATTCATGTGCTTTCCTGAGTGCGTGTCTGCACGCATATCGAGGAGAACACATATCGACTATGTGCCGAGGGGTGAAGAGCCGCGTGACTCACGGATCCATTGCGGACCCTTTCTCCTTTTTCGTTATTTCTCTTCTTCTTCTTCGTCTTCTCTTTCTTTATTTCTTTCTTTTTTCTCTGTCTTTTCCCTCTATCATTTCATTTTCTCTCTTCTCCTCACCGTTCCTCTCTTCCTTTCTTCCTCGTCTCTTTTATCGTCTCTTCCTCTTTTTTGCGATATTTCACGCACGACATTTTCCTTTCTTTCGGGTAGGGTTGCTGAAGGGGTTGGAGGGAGGGAGTGAGGGAGATGTCGAGGGGAAGCTAGAAGGGTAATGAAAAATTGTATCTGTTTCTTTTTTTCGTGTCTTTGTAGGTAGCCTAATTCAATTCGTTTTCACGTACGTGTGTGTGTGTGTGTGTGTGTGTGTGTGTGGGTGAAGTTTCTTTTTTTGCATATAATTTAATTAAACATCAATTCAGTGCCAAGAATGAAATTTTAACAAGAAAAGAAAAACTTTTGTGGGAGAATACGACGACGCTTGTATTATGCATTTCTTTTTTATATATATACGTTAGTTTCGATATATTAATAATAATTATTAATATATCAAAACTAATAAAATATTTATTAATAATAAATTATAAATAATAAATATTTTTTTAGTTTTACGTCATGAAAGAAATATAGGGAGAGAAAAAATATTCTTCCAAAAATATATAAATAATAATAATAATAATAATAACAAATTTATATAATAATTTAATATTCTTAAAAAAAAAATACATATTCATATATTATCAATTTAATAATAATACTAATTCGTTTGTTTTTATACTGATTGATTTGTATAGCGATAATGACATATTATTAAGAATATATAACATAGTTCGATGATGGATAATAATAATCGAGCTCCTTTTTATCGTGTCGCAAACTAACGAATTTAAATTTCGCAATAAACTCTCTTACAGGTTTTATAACAACGGCTTTCATGCGATATCAATCATTCCCGTTTAAACACAGTTATCGTCACCTTTTGAATTTCCGACTTTCAACGGAGAACTTGACCTTACGATAAAATCCGAAAGGGTGATCATCGATCCAAGGAACTTTTCACATCGAATCCAATTACGAACACATAGAGATACGTACGTACGTATTAAAGCGTTTATTAATTAAATACGGGAAAACAAATTTATCGAACGATGCGATAACAATCCTATCGACGATAACTTCGAATATTATAATCGATTAAAATTTCTTTCAAAATTAGATATAAGTATATCTGATATATATATATATATATATATATATATATATATATATATATATATATATGTATGTATGTATGTATATATATATATATATATATATGTATATCAAAAATATCACAAACGTATATGTAGATAAGCAAATTTATTAAAATTTATATTTATTAAATGTATTTATTATTTAAATTAAATTAAATTAAAAAAAAAAAATTCAAATTTATTTTATTTATATTTTTAATTTTTGATCTCGACTATTTTTGTAATACAAATTTTGCTTTATTTTTATTATATAAATATATTTATATTAAATTTTTATTTTGAAATAAAATTATATATTATATTACAATTATATTATATGATATTATAAATAAATGTGATTATATCAAACTTTTATTTCAAAATATTATATAACTAATAATTCATTAAATGTATTTATATTAAATTTTTATTATAAAATAAAATTATATATATATATATATATATATATATATATATATATATATATCATTGTATCAAAAAGTCCAAACCTTTGCCTTCAATTTCTATCCAACATTTACCATCACTTTCCGTTTTACGAGAAAAACGAATAAACAAAAATTTGTTTTTCAGAAACTTACCCATATTTCTCGTAAACAAGCCGTAGTGTATTGCCAACATGGTCTTCAAACCCTTTTGTCTTCTTAATGTCCGTGAAATAGTGCTCTTAGCGAAGAGAATCTTGAGAATCGGTTCGCGAGAAGAAAGGAAAGGAAAGGAAAGAAAAATAAGATGAAACAAATAAAAAATAAAAATACAAAAATAATGAAAAGATAAATAGCAGTATACCCGTTATGCAGTACTCGAACGAACGAACGAACGAACGAAGGAACGAAGAAACGAATGAAGGAGAAGTCAAAGAATGAAAATAGTTAGAAAAGTTTAGCGTTTGAAATGACGGGGAACAATCGAGACAGCATTCAGTCGAGTTCCTCGTTGTTTCCTTCGGAAAATGTAAAAGCTTCGATTATTATTTGCCAAGTACGACGGATAATGAGAAACGGGGAAAGATAAAGATAAAGAGATAATGAGAGAGACAAAGAGAGAGAGAGAGAGAGAGAGAGAGAGAGAGAGAGAGAGAGAGAGAGAGAAAGGAAGACGGACGAAAAGGAAAAATCACTCTCGGGTAACACACGATTCACCGTTAAACACGACGAGACGTTCTCGTTACTCGTTCAACATTCCTGGACCGAGTCCAGAAACACTCTGAAATTCAACGTACGCTCCAACGAGAGAAACCTTACTCTCTTTCTTTCTCTCACTCTCTTTCTCTCTGTCTCTCTCTCTCTCTCTCTCTCTCTCTCTCTTTCTATCTGTCTATCATCTATCTCTTAAAGATTCGCTAGGAGGAGAAAGAATAAAAGGAGAGAGAATACCAACGGGAGAAGGACGAATCAAAAGCGAAAAGAAAAGAAAAGCAAAGTAATAGTAATAGTAGTAGTAGTAGTAGCAGTAGTAGTAGTATTAGTAGTAGTAGTAGTAGTAGTAGTAGTGGTGGTGATGGTGATGGTAATAGCAGTATCAAGAAGAAGAAGGAAAGTAACGAGTGAAAGAAAGAGAAACGAGAAATGGGAGCAACCCTTAATGGGAGAGATGGGTTAGATCGACGAAGGAAGAAGAAAAAAAAAGAAAAGAAAGAATTTACGTATACATATACATATACATATACATATATAGATCCACCCTTTCGTTTCGCTCTAAATATTATCCAATGGGAGAAGAGATATCGTTTGAACTGGGCCAGCTTACGGTACACTCGAGGCCTAAAGGCCAGCCCCCTTTTTCTTTTTTTTCTTCCGTTTCTTTTCTTTTTTTTTTTCTTCCTTCCATCAGCAATGCGTCTTTTCAACGTGTTCAACGAACTCTTTGGGACGTGCGAAAACGAATAAAGAGATAAAATATAAAACAAAAATTGAAAAGAGAAAGTTAAAAATGAGAAGGGAAGAATAAATGAGGTGGGGGGAGGGTGGGTTGAAGGGTGAATTAGGACGGGGATTAACAGACGAAGATGATTTACTTAAGGATTTTTTTTAACTTTTATCTTTCTCATGAAATCATTTTCTCTCTCTCTCTCTCTCTCTCTCTCTCTCTCTATCTATCTATCTATTTATCTATCTATCTATCTATCTATCTATCTATCTACCTATATCTCTATCTCTATCTCTTTGATGATCATAACTTTCCAAGATGGCAAATTGAAATGATCGTCGTTATCCCGACACACGACTTTTTGTAATTTTTAATTAACGCTACTAATGTGGACATAGAACTAAGGTTTATTGCCGGTTGTTATTTGCATACGTTTCCGCGATCTACATCCGCGGATGAAGAGATCGAAGATTATCTCTCCCTCTCTCTCTCTCTCTCTCTCTCTCTCTCTCTCTCTCTTTCTCTTTGTCACTCCCCTTCGATATTTTTCTCCTTCTTCATTCGTTACTAACGTGCCGCCACGCTTAACTATTTACCGAAAGATAATGATTCTAAGAAGAGCAGGTAAATAAGTAATGTACCTATTTAACGTCAAGCATGGAAGTCGTACGCAAAGAGGCGAGGCATATTCGTTTTTATCGCTAACGAATGGATACCAAGGCGATCCGGGTTTAAAGTAATTATTTTACCAACGACGACGACGACAACAACAGCTTGAAACCGGTGAACGTCATGAATAATCGTTAGAAGAATAATAATTTATCCAAGTTTTATATATATATATATATATATATATATATATATATATATATACGTGGCCGCTCATTTCCAAATTGTTTTTAATTATTATAACCGTATCTTTAAAAAGAAAAAAAAAATTATGACAGAAATTCGATCGTTCAAATCGCGCATAAATATTTATCGTTTTCTTTTTGTTTTTACGAAATCCCATCGTCGTTATTTATCTAAAATTTTGTTCTCTCAAAGATGTATATATCTATCAAATTGATTTCGTTCGTACGAACGCATAGAAGTTAAAAGCTGCGATCTCATGAAATTTTTTCTTTTTTTTTTTTTTTTTCATTATCCTCTTTGTTTGCTTAGATAATCATGGGAGAACTTGTCGACCGTTAAATCTCATTTAAATACTTATCGTTTTTTTTTTTGCTTTTTATGATTATTCCCGTCGAAATATCTTATCGTCGTTATTTGCCTATAATTATTCGCGAGATTTTTCATTTCAGACCGATGGATCCGAAAATTTCGTCGTTAAAGCCTACGTTCTACGCGAAACTTTCGATTCTTGATACGTTTGCTGAGGAAAAAAAAAGAAAATTATAAGAAAAAAATTCGACCATCATAAATATGTCGAATGTTATTCAAATCTTTATCGTTTTTATGATTCACGTCGAAATCTTATCGTCATTATTATTTCTAATTTATCGGGTTATTCACGAGATCGATGATCGTACAGACATTTTCGATGTTAAATCTACGATTGTCGCGAAACTTTTTCATTATTGATTGGTTTGTTAAACAAAAAAAAAAGAAATTTATGGGAAAATTTCGACTATCGGATATATACGTCGAATGTTATTCAAATCTTTTATTGTTTTTATGATTCACGTCGAAATCTTATCGCTCGCATTTACCTATAAATTTTTCGTGATTTTCACGATTCAGACATACTGCGAAGTTAAAAAGTCAGGATTTTCTAAAATTTTTAAATACTCGTTTGATTTGTTAACAAAAAAAAAAAAAATTCGACTATCGTAATTACCACTCTAACCTCGTAGAAAATCTTCACCGTTCTCGTGGTGTAAGAGTCGATGAAAAAAAAAAAAAAAAAAAAAAAGAAAAAAGAAAATTCAATCATCGTCATTATTCGTAATCAAACGAGATTTTCCAAAGAAATCTACGATCGTGATATTTCGAGAGTAAGATTCACGACTTCGGTTAAAGGTCTTCCAACTTTTATTCTTGTTCCATTTTTGTAAGAAAAAAAAAACAAATTTGTTGGTAAGAGAAAGAAAAAAAATTGTCCTCAAAATCTTTAGTTTCCTTTTTTTTCTTTTCCCGCGCCGTTTCATACTCGAAAATCTCAATCGTCCAGTTATTATCACAAATTTATCGAGACGTACCGTGAGATCGATGATACGAGGAAGAGATTTTCGATCGTCGTGTATCGAAGATCGGATGATAGATAATAGAACTATCTTCAGAATAAGAAATACTATTTCTTCGGACTAGACAAGTTTAGTCGAGATAGAGCGAACCGGTGTCGTCGTAGATCGTCGTACTGGTTAAGCGTCATTCCTCGGGTTATTATTATCACTAAACGATAAGCACGCTCGCCCGTTAGTTACCAGCTAATTATGCGACTGAAAGCAATCGCATTACCTTGCATACGAAATATACGTATGTTATATGTTGGTAAGTACCATACATACCCGCCTTATTCTATTGAATTCAGTGGTACACAAA
>OU964961.1:1667807-1670307 GCA_918808275.2 Dolichovespula sylvestris
GTATGCACGCTGTCTCTATGATGACGATGGTGATTGTAGTGGTGGTAGTGGTGGTGGTGGTGGTGGTGGTGGTGGTGGTGGTGGTGGTGGTGGTGGTGGTGGTGGTGGTAGTTGTGAGGGATATCGTCGTCCGTTGCTCTAGTTAACAAAATCGTCCCGAACGATATATACACACACACACACACATATATATATATATATATCATATCAAATGCAAAGTCACTTTGTTATCCAGGTGCTAGGCAGGACCTTAAATCGGGGTAGTGTCCCTTAAAATAGAAACGGTCCTAGGTTAAAAGGAAGAACACACGGAGTAACGGATGACCCGTTGGATGATATATTTTTTTTCTACTTCTTCTTCTTCTTCTTTCCCATAGCCAACACTGTCATTATGCTTAACTTGCCGCTTACGAGGAAGAATATTATTTCTGATCGTATGCCACGTGCAAAAATATCAAAGATGGCGACGAGGACGTAGAGGTGGTGGTTCCGTTGAAGAAGAAGAAGAAGAAGACGAAGAAGAAGAAAAAAAAAAGAAAAAGGAAAAAGGTAACCTGCCATACCTAACGGATTTTTTCGACCTGATTTAAATAGGTTCCACTCGATTTTGCCCGGGCTAAGGATAGACGGACAGTGTCCAGGTAAATAATATGACCTGGGTATTCGTTCAAACGTTAGAGAACGTTCGTATTACGACGAAGTGAATTAGAAAGAGAGAGAGAGAGAGAGAGAGAGAGAGAGAAAATGTCCAGGTAGTCAATGTTCATGGGAATACGACCGATAGGATACTGACCGTTTGGGTCACTCGGTGATTTTGAAATTAGAACATCGAAAGCCCTTATGGGATCAAAAGAGGATCTATTTGCTTCTCTCCTCACCTTTTTCTCATCTCTCTCTGTCTCTCTCTCTCTCTCTCTCTCTCTCTCTCTCTCTCTCTCTCTCTCGCGTCGACTGGACTCACGTTGTCCGGTCCAGAAGATCGGCCGATCTGCATAGATTAAAAAAGAATGCATTGTTAGTCGAGCTTACGGTTCTCTTAGATATCATGGGAAAGTGGTCCATCTTCCCATGATGATTCACACGTTGTTGTTCCGATTGGAACGTTAATAAACATCTTCGCACACGAACATACATACATACATACATACACACTTGCATACAAACATACAAACATATGTACGTATCTTTTATCATCTCGAAAAAAAATATGTTTACCTGATTGATTCTCATCCATTACTCATTTAATATTTCTCTCCGTTGGATAACAATTTATATTTAGACGATAGAGAAACAATTATTGAAGGTATCGAACATGTGAACGTATAAAAAGAACGTCGGTATGTGAAATATTCATATATATATATTATTTTTCGAAGACTCCGAACGAATCAACGGATTATGTGCATCTATAGTAACGAATTTGACGAACAAATTGTTAGTTCGTTCTTATTTTCTTCTTTTTTTTTTTAATTTTATTTTGTACATTCTAAAACGTAACTTGGTAAGTTGGTAATATTATTTTTCATGAAAGTGACTCGCCACACGTGACTCGAGTTTCGTTCTTTCTCTTTCTCCTTCTATTTCCTTTTTTACGTTCCTTTTTCCAAGCGATAAGAGAAACTTACGAAGATAATCGTACGAGGAAATAACTTCTAAGCGTAAATAAAACGTATCTCTGAGTGATTAGGTTTTACCGAGTGCTCGACCATTATCCATAATAAATAGAAGAAAAGAGTTGCATGGGTTAAGTACATATGTATATGTATATACACACACACACACACACACACACACACACACACACACACACACACACACACACACACACACACACACACACACACACACACACACACATGTATATACACACGTATATCTACTCGAAATGTGTACACAAGGAAAAGTCTTCGGAAGGATTTTATTATTCTGGTAATAAATTATTCCAAGTTTCCCCTCCCCCCACCACTTCCACATAGAAAATGCGATTATCAAATTTTATCGTTAATCGTAAACTACCTACGTAGACGATGAAAAAGATAAAATTCAATTTTTTGAAAATAAATCTTATTATTCGTCGTTCAGACGTTGAGAAGAAAATTTCTATCGACTTTCTACGTGCAATGATAAGGTAGTGCTCCTACGTCGTAGAATATATATAGATATATATATATGTATATATATATATGAGCACACACACACATATACATACAAATATAAAGCTCGTCGTGATCATATATATATGAATGCATCTGTGTATATGTCAAAAAAATTTTGTAAATTTTTCAGAAATTAAAATTACGAGAAAGTTTGTTACGACAGTATTCGACGAATCGAGTGAAATACTTGCTAAAGCTCTTCCAAGAGCGAGTCCACGAGCGCTGATACATTACGATTAACATAAATTTACAGACGGAACGTCCGGTGTACTGCCCTGCCACTGGCTATCTGCGTGCTAACCGACTACAACCGTTTTGCATACGCTTGATCCCTGTGAGCGCTA
>OU964961.1:1680307-1700307 GCA_918808275.2 Dolichovespula sylvestris
ATATTCAAAATAAATATAATTAATCTAACCTACGATCTCATTTACAATTAATGAACGTAGTTGATTAGATTATTTATGCATGTAAGTATGTGATGTAGATTCATATATAAATATATATATATATATATATATGTAGACACGCGCGCACACACATGCCGAGTCATTATATGATCAGATAAGAGATTATTTATCAAAGAAATTGCGTTTAGATTATTCGTAATAAATTTGATTAATCTATCCTAAAATCCTATTTTCTCATTTAAATAAATGTATTCGATTAAAACGATTTATGTGCATATGTATGTATGTAATACGTAATATACTTTAAAAGATATACAATGACATATTGCTGAATGATAATTCATTGTTTGCTCGATGTATCTTTTGGTAATGACAAAATGTAATGTTATGTAAACATTTATAATCTGTATATATATATATATATATATATATATATATATATATATATATACACACATATATATACGATATATACATACAATATATATTATCAAATGATTCTATAAATTCAACGAATACCTATATAACCGGATAATCATCGACAAAGAGTGACACGGCCGACATTATTTCCTGTTAAACGTAAAGAGGAAAACGGTAGGAGTATAAGGCTTATCCCTACCACGAGCAACCAACCACCCTCCCTCCCTCCCACCAACCATCCATCCATCCCTCCCTCCGTCCCATCCACCCTTCTTCCCACTTTTTTTTTTACACAGATACATCCCTCGGCATACCTACGTATATGTATATTGAGTTTTACTCCATCCACTTTGCGATCGATTCCATTCGAGAAGGCGAACAAAACCAACGGACACGACCGGTGCCGCGCGCCGTTCGTCTCGAGGCCATTTTTCTCGTGAAACGTGACAACCTGCTTAGAGAGGAGTCTTACCTCACCGATAGAAAGAGAGAGAGAGAGAGAGAGAGAGAGAGAGAGAGAGAAAGCGACGGATGGATTGACAGAAAGACAGACAGACGGAGGGACGGACAGACACATAGAGAAAAAGGGAAAGAGAGAGAGAGAGAGAGAGAGAGAGAGAGAGAAACAAGCCCGCATCGTTGGCTACTAGTATAGTCAGTGATGATGGCTACTTCACGGAGCTGATCAATGTATAATACGCGTTCGGAGTATAGAAATTCTTTTATTTTACCGAAAATTTTCTCTCCTCATTGGACGGAGGGAATGAGTAAGCGTAAGAGACAGGCAGACAGACAGATAGACGAACGGACAGAGAGGGAGAGAGAGAGTCTTTTTTATTCCTCTAGAAAAAGAACATGGAGTGTTCAAAGAGAGAGAGAGAGAGAGAGAGAGAGAGAGGCAACGAGACAGGAAAACGAGCTACCCGCATAAGCAAGCGCAGCACGCGTCATGACGTTTCGCAGCCGGTAAACAAGGAGCCCGAAACGCGAAATCTAACGGGATTTAAAGGTCTACTACTCTTTCTTTCCTTTTTCCTCTTTCCTATATTTGTTTCGAGTCTACATCGTTAACACTTAACAACTCCATTTGTTTGACGTTTCAATCAGCTATCAATTTATTTTCGTCGTCTTGTTTTCTTTTTCTTTTCTTTTCTTTTTTTTTCTTTTTCTTTTTTTTCAATATCTCACACGTCCCAACTTGGAGATCGGTCAGATAGGGACAGGGTGGAATAGATCTGGATTGGTTGTTCTATTTTTTTTTCTTTTCTTATGGGTTCGTGATACTTGTCAGAGATAAGTTTATAGATCTCGAGATAAATAAAAATGAGATTGATCATATTTAGAGAGAGAGAGAGAGAGAGAGAGAGAGAGAGAGAGAGGTAGACTCACTTTTTTTTTATTCATAACAACATGTTCAAACAATCTCATTTAAATATATATATATTACACCACATATAACAAATAAAGTCGTGATAATATTTGATATAATTCATAAAAGTTAGCCTACGCATAAAGGGATTCCCATAAAGTCATGTAACACACTAAATGTTAATTACCATTATGATAATAAACCATTCATTCGAATGGTAATTAACATTTAAAGTTATAACGGGCTTTGATGTAAATAAAAAAAGAACCCCGTATAATAATTCTCCACTTATTGTAATGTGGTTCGTTGTAAGACATCAGTTATAATGCATGATACAACAGTTATAATACATTATTGTAATAGAGAATAAATCGTCTAACGCAAGATTCTTCTTCTTCTTTTTTTCTTCTCTTCAAGATTTTCGGTTTTGATTAATCCACTATTTATAACCAACCCGCCTTGCTTCCTTCTTCCGCCCCCTCGCACAAGTCCCCTCCTTCATCGATAATAATAGATAATACAAAATGATAGACACCAGGGTCTTCTAATGAACCTAGAAAATGTTAATATCGTCGTATTACGTAAAACAAGTTTTCATTGTTATAATACAGATCGACGTAGAAACAGTATAAGTGATGCGATTCGATGTTTTTTTTTTTTGTTTATTTCGAAACTTTCGAGAAATTGATTTAATCCATTTCCGTGACCCCTCCCCACCCCACCTCCATGCCTCTCTCTGTCTCCCCCTCACTCCTACCCTTCCTGCCTCCCACCATCCACGTCCATTATAATAGATAACAGAAATTGATAGAATGATAATAAATGACGTTTAATTAATTAAAAAAAAAAAAAAAATGAAATAAAGTAACGATAAATGAACATCGATTGATAAGAAATAATAAAAAAACATAAAATAACGACGAACGACGATTAGTTAATAAAGAAAATAATAAAAAAATAAATAAATAATAAATAACAATAAAGTAATATAAAATTTCATAAGAAAAAAAGACACAACGATCCTGGCGAATCAAAAAAGAAAAACAAACGAAAACAAAATAGAAAAGAAAAGAAAAGAAAAGAAAAGGAAAGAACGTATAAAATTTAATTGACGATATCCAATAATACCAATACAGAACCATCATTATACGCAAATACAAAGGTTGTAATGGTGTTAAAGGCTCGACAGGTAGGTTGGTAGGTAGATTGGTAGGTGGTAGATGTTATACGCGTGATCATTTTGCAAATTCCATTATCTGGGCATAACCTTGATATATTTCTTGATGACACGTACTATACTGGCAGAGCAATTCTAGTCTCTGCGGTCTTTTTCTTTTTTTTTTTTTTCTTTTCTTTTCTTCTTTTCTATGGCAGGTCGATGCTCGAGCGTCGTGTGTGCCCTGGCCGCCGCCGCCGACTTAGAAGGCGAGCAACGCGCTGTCACGGCAGGCCTACTTCGTCGGGCTTAACGGAAGTCTCTTGACCAATCAATCGGTCGATTCTTGGTCAACAGGTCAGTGATTAAAAGGAGGAGAAACGTTAACGTGCGATCGACGACTGGTATGTCGTTCGAATCTTCGATTAATCTCACCTCTCGAAAGGTATTCAGAATTTTCGATCATCACGAATTATAAATAGACAGATATTATCAATAGACACGTACAAACGTAGATAGAGACGCACCCACACACATGCACATACACAGACAGGTATGTGTGTACGTGTCTTTCGCAAGCCAAATCGATCAACTCCATTATTTTTTGTTTGTTTAATCTTTTTAAAATTCAACTTTCAAAACACCTGAAGTAGTCCTTCGCTTTTTATATTCATAATAAATTTCCGTCATCCACGTTATTCAATACCATTAGACGACGAACATTCTTTTGGCCATCCAACAAGAAATAATTTATTTCAAAAGTAGATCTAATTAAATCCGTACTATAATGTAAATCGTATATATATATATATATATAATTTATATACGATTATACAATACGTTCTACGACGTTTACATTTGAATGTATATATATTAAAACAGAATAATTTTGTAATAGGAATTTATATTGTTCCATCGCATTTCTTCAATTATTCATTTTATGAAGTTAATTGATTAGGCAAGTCAGTTTAGCAAGTCAGTGTCATATATATATATATATATATATATATATATATATATATATATATATGCATATATATATAACACACACACACACACACACATTACGTTTCGACGTGACAATATTTGTCAAGGAGATTTTTCATTTACACTTTTCGGTATCTTTGCAAATCTGTTGCGTGTAAGGACGCAGTACTGTACCGACTGGTACGATTATGGAAAAAAAACTGTAAAGGAGTTTAAAAAGTGTATCGTATTTATCGGTTTTAAAGATGGAGATGGAAAGTATCTCCAGAACTTCGTAGACTTCGAAGAATCAATCTACGACTTTGAACGACGAGAGTTGAATAGTAATCATCAGATCGAATATGATGGAACAAATGACAAGATGATACAAAGTGACACCCTCTCTCCCATCCACTCACCCACCTAGCACATCGATACCAATCTCATGAAAACATATCACTTAACAACAAATAGTTCGTATTAGAAAATAAATAAATCGGTTTATTCGTACGTAACTATTTGATATATTCAATACGATATATGAAATATATATATATATATATATATATATATATATATATATATATGACATATACAATATATCATAATATACGGAATAATAATTAACACGATTCGTAATTATAATAATTTTTAGTAATATCGCATATAGCGATAATTGCGGATAAATGATTGAGTGACTGACTGACTAGCGAATGAGCGAGCGAGTAGAACGGAGGATGACAATTATTATTCTTTAACGTATCTGTTTTAATCAAGCGATGAAACGAAGTGCAAAAACAAAGGCTAAACGAAAAGTAAATTACATCGTCAGTGTAACATTCTGAATCGAGATAGACGTTAGCGACAAAGGACTCAAGCAATCGCAGTAATTATCATTTACGAGGTAGAAAAATTACTACATTTGCGATGTGGTAAAAATTTATTGATGTAGAAAAAAATGTACGTACGCGTTAACATTATAATGAGAAAAAGAAGAAGAAGAAGAAGGGAAACAAAAGAAACAGAAACAAACAAACGAAAAATAATAATAATAATAATAATGATAATACAAACCAATTAAATACATTGAAAATGTACCAAAAAATGTCGACTCCGTGGAAAAGGACGGATCGTGAAATGCGAGAAGAATGAAGGGAAAAAAAAGAAATCAGGATAATTCGTCTCGGTGTGTATTCGGGCGAGTTAGAAAGATGGGGCGAGCGGGGTCGGTGAAAAGGGGACGTGCGGTCGAAGGTGGATGACTGAAGTCAAGGGTAGATCCGGCACCCTCGTTAACAATGAACTAATAAAACTAAACGCGTGTAGAACTGACTTAGTAATACGTGTATATATATATATATATTTTTTTCCACACCCGCCGTGTATCCCACCCAACGCGGGATTAATTATCTAATGTGGCGGCAACATCTGTCACTTCTTCATCATCATCGCGACCGCGCCTTTATGCCAAGCTGTATCATACTCTCCGACTCGTTCGTTCTCTCCGTCCCTTGGTGACTTTAAAACTTCAATCTCAAAGGTGAACGACCCCTTTATATAAGTATATATATGTTTTTATATATAGAATAATATTTCGTAGAGGATTTGTATTATTATTTGGGTATATAATTATGTATTAAATATATAGAATATAAGTGTGTTAGTATGTGTATTTTTAATAATGTTTATTTAAATTTTATTAGATTATCAATATCGATGAATAAAGAGAGAAATGGTAAAAATGAAGAAATTATAGTATTGCTTATATTATAAGTTCAATATTACTATAGCGGTTAACTATTACTAATTATTGAACTATTACCATTAAACTGTAATGTTATGTTATAAAAATAAATATGTATGTATAATATAAGTATACTATACCAATTATAAGCTATATTTAAAAAGTATATATGGATAACTTATTGTAGAAAAAGTATTAACCTTGCTAACTTCAAAAATTTAATTTCAAAGGTGAATGACCCTTATAAACACACACACACACAAACACACACGAATTCATAATATTTTCCACTTAGATTTTATTGGATTATCGATTTGAATGAATAAAGATAGGAATATACTATTATCTATTAATACTATAAACACTATAAATACCATACGTTGATTATTATTATAGTATTACTTAATTAGCAATACCGTTATTACTTCTGTACTACAATACTGCAGTACAAAACAAATATATATATATATATATATATATATATATATATATATATATATACATATATTTATATATACATATATTTATATATACATATATAGTACAAATATAAATATATTGTAGCAAGTGTAACTCATAGTCCAAATACATGTGTATGAAACTTTGCATAAAAATAGTATTAAAAAAAAAAAGAAAGACAGAAAAGAAAGAAAGAAAAAAAGAACGAAATACATGCGTTGGGACTTCAAAGTGTTACATACATACGTACATGACGTTACAGAGACTTAACGAGCCAGAAATAACGAGGCAAGACAGATAATCATTAACTAGAAAGATAGAAAGAGAGAAAGAGAGAGTGAGAGTTGAAAAGAGAGAGAAAGAGGGCAAATTCATTGGTCGAACCTTAATAGTAACATCAGCAAGAGGTGACGATAAGAGGTATTAGAATGAAAGTTTTAGTGGAACGTACCGATAAAAATCTACTACGCGATTCTCTTCACCCTCCTACCCCTTCGCCCATCTTACCCTCTAACCCCCTCCCACCCTCCTCCTCCTCCTTTTCCTCCTCCTTCTCCACCACCACCACAGCCATCGCCACTACCTCTTATTCCTCACGGTTGAACGTGACCTACACGTCGCTGGCACGACTTAAAGATCCCAGTTAAGCGTAGCCCTCGTGCGCCACGCTCGATATTATTACTTGAATCGATTGCAACGAGGTATTATCGCGTGATATATATTTTATATGGTATCGTCATCTCGCATTATATACTGTACGGGCGAGTACCATCGATATTATGTTGTTTAGGACTAACTGTAACGCTTATTTCATTTTACAATCGACTAAGCGCGTCTTTTCCATGAGACCGATATTCCTTCTCTCTTTCTCTTTTTTATGATTTTCTTTCTCTCTCTCTCTCTCTCTCTCTCTCTCTCTTTCTCTCTCTCACACTCTTTCTCTTTTTCTTTCTCCTCCAAAGCCGATTGACCGACGCGTTTAAGTAAAGCGATAAGTGGTACGAAGTTGCTTTCTAATGGGCCTCCCAAGGATCTTCATATCTTTATTAATATTATTTGATAATGTTACATCGTCGTCGTTATTATTATTTTTTTCTTTTTTCCTTTCCTTTCCTTTTGGTAAAGATAAAAATTAAACATCTCTCTCTCTCTCTCTCTCTCTCTCTCTCTCTCTCTCTCTCTCTCTCTCTCTCTCTCTTTCTCTCTCTATGGCACACGATACGAGTTTATATCATTAATCGTTTCTAATCCAATTCGATCGTGCCAATCCAATCTTGTTACATACCTTAACGACGATCGTATTACCGGTCCGATCGTTAATTACATTTTTGCATTTAAATCGAAGAATTTAAACGACGAAGATTTAAGGATGCGAACGATCACTGAAAAAAAAAAGAAAAAATACAAAATAAAAAATACTATCGATACCAACCTCAGCACAATCATTGCACATTTGATCGACGAATATTTAAGGATAGAAAGGATCGATGAAAAAAAAAATATAAAAGAAAGAGAAGAAAAGAACAAAAGAAAAAGGTACTATAAATACCAACGAAGCAATAATTATCGCGTGTCGTCAATTTTCAAAAAAAAAGAAAAAAAACACGCTATAAAAAAGAAAAGGAAAAATAAATAAATAAAAAGGGAAGGAAGAAATAATATTATCGAAATTACAATCTAAATGACGCCCTAGAAATAAATATTTTTCATTAAATATCGTTATTCCCCGTAGGACTTCTATCAATGACGAAGTATATCGGAGGGAATTGAAGGGAGAAAAAAAGGAAGAGAAAAAAAAATGAAGAAATAAGAAAATAAAGAAAAAGACACAAAAAAAAAGAAAAAACAACGAAGGCCATCCACCTACATGCGTCGGCGTGCCTTTTAAAATAAACGAACTCTCGTCTATATACCTATGTATGTACGTATTGTATATATATGTATCTCTTTCTTTCGCACTACTGACGAGTAGTTTGGTAAGTCTCTCTCTCTCTCTCTCTCTCGTAAAGGCCGAAAGTTCCTTAGCCAGTTTTTCGCTCTCTACTTTTCTCTCTCTCTTTCTCTCTATCTCTTTCTATAGTTCTTTCTTATTCTCATCGTCTTCTTGAAGAAGGTTCCTTTGGTAGCGTGGTGCCACGCACCCTGACATTATCTCCCGGTTTATTATATAGGTACCTGGTGGCACGCGCCATGCGCCCTGGCCTCGGTAACAGCTGCTCTCCTCTTGCCGTGGAAGAAGAACCGGAGGTGGATGAATAAAGTGAGAGGCACACCTTGCTGCAGACGCGTGCCGGCAGCTTTTCAAGATGTGAATATCGAGATCCTCCGTATGTCTGGGCCGTTGCTCCCATATTCTCGTCCTCTATCCTATCTTCTTTAAAGAATCGAATATCCAAGGATTAAAACCGGGTGGACATTAATAACGGCAGTAAGAGAGAGAATAAGAAAGAGAGAAAGAGAGAGAGAGAGAGAGAGAGAGAGAGAGAGAGATGTTATATCTTCTTTAATATATTTATAGATACTAAGGATATCGAGATCAAGATCGAGATGGATCGTACGTACACGTACATACACGTATACATTCTCACTCTTTCTCTCTCTCTCTTTCTCTCTTCTCCTTTTTCCCTGAATAGATTATAATCGTTTTTACTCACTACCTGTATATACCTTCATCGACAGCTCATTAAAATTAACGCGCGATAATTATTTTAAGAACTTTTCCCTGTTACACGAGCAACGCGATCACGAATGAAAACAGGTGGATATTAATTAAGAAAGAAAACAAAACAAAAAAAAAGCTATTTTTAAAGATATTAACAGCACCGATCCCTCAACATTGGCCTCTTCGCAAATATAAAGAATTTTTTTTCTCTTTTAAACACATTCTCTTTCCTCGTTTTTCTTTCCCTCGGACAACGAACAAACAAACAAACAAAAATCAACCAACGAAAGTTAACAAATTTCAACGAGTTGAAGGACGAGACGAGTTAAACGAAAAAAAAATAAAAAATAAAAAATAAAAAAAAAGAAAAGAAAAAAGGAAAAGATGTTCGATTATTCGACGAGAAGGACTTTCGACGACAAGGCTTTCGATTATGTACAGCATCACTTCTCCGACCTTCTTACAATCTTTCACAAGCAGCCCACGAGATACGTATTTACCTGTATATACATATATGTATGTGTGTGTGTGTGTGTGCGCGCGCGTGTGTGTATGTGTATATAATCTTTTTATCTATCTTTCTCTCTTCATCGATGAGATGTATGCGAGCAGCGTACATCTGCAACTTACCACACTACTCTCCGAGCTCGTGAGCATCTTGCAGATGCTGAATTCGTGTGTTTGAGAGTGTGTAAGAGTTAGAGAACGTTCTTGTTCGCCTGCGAGGTGTATTCATCTTTGGAGCATGTAGAGTCCTGGCACCTGCTACTCGGAGGTAACAACCGACAAAGACTATCCCGTGAGTCTTCAAAAAAATTTTTGTTTCTTATGTATACTTCTATACCTATACACATACACAAACACACACACACACACACACACACACATATGTATATATATACAAAAAAATTTGGTAACGTCATTTCTAAAATGATGTTAAGATTCTGATAGAAATGAAGTTACCAATGCTTTTTCTTGTTTTTATTTTATTTGTTTATTTATTTACTTATTTATTTATTTAATCGTTTTTTCAATCATCATTCTCTAATCTAACGAAAAACAACATACGTTGTAAAGAAATTATATATATATATATATGGATCGTTTATTTTGAAAGCGGTGCAAATCCATTTCCTGGTTATTTCGAGAAAAATAAAGTTTAACGTATCGATCGCCGCGATAAATTTCTTTTATTGGACAATTTTAAATTGTACGAAGCATTGGCATCTTTTTAAAGATATTAAATATTAACTAATTACAAATTAAAAAGATTACGCTAAATAAATTGAGTATTATGTGATCTCATTTAAAAAAAAAAAGTGGACACACCACTTTCAAAATAAACGGTCCATATATATAATCATTTTTCGATCGAGATGTATAAGAAAAAAAAAAACAAAAGAAAAGAAATGAAAAAGAGAAAACGTTTCCGAACAACATTTCAGTCACGTTACCCATTCGATTCAAGTTTGACGTTTATGTTGGAGAAAGGAGTGTGGGGAGGGAGAGAGAGAGAGAGAGCGAGAGAGAGAGAGAGAGAGAGAGAGAGAGAGAGAGAGAGAGATGGAGAAACGATAAAAGTAAGAGATGGATAAATGCACCGATATTATATGTACAATGAATCGACTTATTCGAACGCACATACGTTCAGGTATTCCACGTGGTTGGATGTTACTGACAATAACTGACTGATCGAAGGAAGGCAGCTGGACCTTCTTCGAGTCATCTGCCTCTGTAGCTCGCGATGCGATAACTATCCCCCTTCTCGTTTCGAGCAACATTAATGGATATTTATTATCAGCATCAAAGGTGGGTACTGAAAAAGACAGCTGACTCAGAAAATACCGTGGCTGATCACCGACGAATGATGATGCCTTCGAAAATCGTCAAATGAGAGAGAAAGAGATACCTTAACTAGCTGTCAGACTCGATTTCTTTTCAAAATCATCACCTACTCTCCCCTTTCCACGCCTCTCTCTCCCATCCTTTATACATATATATATATATATATATATATATATATATATATATATATATATATATATATATTTGTGTGGTAATATTTTATTGTCTTTTCTTTTTTTCTTCTTTATGTATATATCCAGCGAATATCATTAACAATTCTGATATGTATGCTTTGGATTAAATCGCTAAATAACGACACTCGAAATAAATCTTTATATATTATCGTAAATTAGCTTATATCGATTGTCGAGTTGTCGATAAGTACATAGATCATATGTGTGAACGATCTTTTAATAATACTATCATATGTGTATAGTTCTATAATCGGAAATCAATATATTTGTATATTGTGTGTGTATGTATGTATGTATATATGTATGTGCCGATTATTACGAAAATTATTTGGGATATTGAAAGACATATCTACATATTTATATAATACATATTTAAATATATATATATATATATATTTACATATATTTTTGTATTCTTTAAAAATATTTTTTATATTGTAAAGAAGAATTATTTGTTCTTTTTATTTCGTTTCTTCTTTTCTTTATTTTTTTTTTCTTTGAGAATAAATATAATCATAATAATTACTTTTTATGGTTCGTCATTGTTGAAAAATAATTGTTTAAATAATAAAAACCGTAACGTTACGACGTTATTTTGATACGGAAAAATAAGATAAAATGTTCTTAAAGCTTCCATTTAATTGTTCGACATTTTTATAAAATAACGATAAACACATGTACGATTATATCGACCAGTAATATAAATAATCAAACGTCAAAGTTTCATCCGAGATTTAGTCACCTATTGTTTTATCGATACATTTTCATTTAACGGTTAAACGTTAAAAAAAATATATATATATATATGAATCGAATAAATAAAAATTCCGTAATCAATGAGAACGCATATATTATTATCGATATATGCATTGTCTTAAACATAGTTATAATGGATGTATACGATAATGTTAATATAATTATCAAATGAAAACAATATAAACATTGGTTACGAAAGACTAAATGAAGTGACGTAGCTTAAATATTTGACCTATCCATACACCGCGAAAGATCATCCTCCCTCGCAATCCTATCCTATTCTATTCTATCCTACCCTATACTATATACTATTCTATGTATGTTGTATATGTGTTACGTATATATGTGTGTGTGTATATATATATATATATATATACATCGTTGTAAATGTAACCCGACTATTGAAAAGAGCAGTGTGGGAAGAGTATACAAGTAGTGAGGGTGAGAAACGAGATGACGGTATTATGTCAACCCGGAAAGGCGGGAGATGTTCTCTCCTAATAATGGTCTCTCTCTCCCATGATCAGATAGGAGGAAATTGCAGCGGGGATGTTTAACGATTGGGGTGGAAGACCCACAAGTTAAATGCCACACTCCTAAATGTCATGGCAGCATCCCTCTAATAGACCGGTACCCACTTACTACCGGCGCCGAAGTGGATTATATACAGGAAAATAAATGTTATTACGTTTATCCGGTACATCATTGGAATATTGGAAGACATATCTTACATATATGTATATTTTTGTTACGTTCTATTCTTTAAAAATATTTTTTTGTATTTTTTATTTTATATATATATATATATATATATATATATATATATATATATATATATATCATAATTATATTTTCCTCATATTTTTCCTCTTTGAAAACAAATGCAATTGTAATTGTATTTTTCTTGTCCATCATCGTAGTCAAATAATGTTTAAATAATAAAAATCGTAACGTAACGATATTATTTCGATACAAAGAAAAAATTTTAATTGAAATACTTTAATTATTTATTTATTTGTATTTGATTTAACGTAGGCGAGAATTTGTAAGCCTTCGATAAATTGTCGTAGAAATAATAAATAAAAATTTTCTTATTAAAACGTGTAAATATAATTTGTATATATTATATCATAAATCGTAATATATCATACTTGATATATTCAATTAAGTATAAAAACAACGAGATCGATGAACTTTTGTTATAATTACTTAAGAGTTAAAACAAACTATATATTAATAATAATAATAATAATAATAACAATAATAATAATAATAATAATAATAATAATAATAATAATAATAATAATAATAATAATAATAATATTAATAATAATAATAATAATATATCACGTTACTAGATAATACAAATTTTTTCGACAATTCAATCGTACATAATTTGATATCGAACACGATCCATTTAATCAAATACAAATCCAATGAGATCAACACAGACGTTCTAAAGACGTTACGAAGAAATCAAAACAAACGTCTCGTCTGTTACATCAACAAATATAATAATATAATATACGATCCAATCTAATACATCTAATCCAATTAACACAAAACAAATGCAAATAAAACGTATCGCGCTACCTCCAGAATTCTAACAATAAAAATCCAAATAATATACGCATACTATTTATATAATAATCTTTTATCTTACAATAACGGATTTGAAAGAATTCGATTTAATCGTTAAATCGTTCGAACGATATACACGCATACGATATACATACATACGTATAATCATTCCAACGATATACATACTATCTATCCTATGTATCCACGTATGCATGTATCCATCTATGTATGTATGTATGTATGTATGTATATAGACAAGTACGTTGACGTATTGAAAAGGAGAGGTCGTAGCTACCAACGTGAAAACGTGTCCACCAAGAGTGGTCGATAACGGGCAGAGAGAGAAAGAGAGAGAGAGAGAGAGAGAGAGAGAGAGAGAGAAAGAGAGAGAGAGAGAGAGAGAAAGAGAAAGAGCTCAGAGACAGTAGGATGTTCATTGGACACCGTATATCCTGTTATTCGCTCCGCTACAGAATAACGAGCTCATCGCTAAAATCATAACAACGAATGAATTGTGATTCCATTCGGGTTAACATCTCGTTTCAACTACGCATCCGGTTACAGCCACATCGAAAGTGTTAACCAACCACCATTACCACCACCACCAATACTACCACCACAATTAAACGTAGTTCTTCGTACGGCATGCTTAAACGAACGAACGTAAAGATCTTTGGAGTCTCTAATTCGATATAAAGATATGACAATCTTATCTCATGAAAATGAATTCTTTAATATCAATCGTGTATACGGTTACGTTCTCTTTTAAACCACGGCAACAGGAGACACGCGAGTTACGTAGCGTACGATTAAGAGGGTACACGTTCGATTCTATGTATTTACATAGTACTACATATGTACATACATATGTATGTATTTACATGTTTACTTAACGTAAGTAAGTATACACACACACACACACACACACACACACACACACACACATATATATATATATATATATAGTGTGTGTGTGTGTGTGTGTGTGTATGTAAAAATTGAAATCTTATTCGTAAATAATTAATTACAATTGTATAAATCGTAATGATCTAATTATAAGTTAAATACGTTCGTCGAAAAAACGTACACGTCGATCGATGTTCCTTCTTATATAATTCATTAATTAATTCTCATCATAATCTTCAGGAATAATTTATATCATAAACGATCGTGATCGTTCGATGATCGACTTACTTGTGTATTGACAGAGAAGAATCATAGCGATCGTTACGAATCGAGTTTGAGATCGCGCAGTTTCGATCAATCGACAATGAATCGTGACAAATCGACTCTCTCCTTGTTTGTATCAAACGGACTTAGTCGTTATTCACCCCAACATCGTCTTCGTCGTCCTCGTCGTCCTCGTCGTCGTCGTCGTCGTCGTCGTCGTCCTCGTCGTTGTAGTCGAGAGATCGAAATCATAATGCGAGCTTGTGACCGTAGGTATGCAGAGCTTGTGGAGGCTAAAGTATTACCGATGACTCAGCCAACGACGTGGAATGTCGCTAATGAGTCGCGCCAGTCAGTCATCAGGCGAAACACGAAGGTCTGCGTCCATTTAACCAAAGCGCTTTTCCGATTTCACGAGAAAAGGTAACCGTAGTATTTAACGATCGTTCGTACCAACAAAGGAAATAAATAATATCATCGAAGGTTATTATCAAAGGTATCAAACCAAAAGAAAAAAGAAAAACAAAAAAAATTTAACTCGTCGCGTTTAGACATACGAGCCGCTCGATCACTCGCCAAATTGATTGACTCTATAAAACGAAAAGGGGGGAGATAGATTAGATGAAATAATATAAATCGCTTTATGCTATTCTCCTTTGAAGATATAAATTCGAATGAATATTGTGGTGGTACGTAGTTTTCGTCTAACGTAATGAAAGAAAAGAAAAATATCGGATATCGAATGAAAGAAAATTAGGGAAATTTATTGGGAATATAAAAAATGAAGACTAAGTCCGAATGCTTTGACACATAAATTTAAAATAATAAATAAATTCAAAAACATTCAAAAAGTGGAGTTAATCGATTTGCCTTGTGAACGGCTCATATGTATATGTATATGTATATGTATATGTATATGTATATGTATATTATATCTTATCAATGACCGGATAAAAGACGTTATATAGATATAAGTCAAATTTTGATCAAAATGAGTTAAGTATGTTAATATATGTATTATGTGTGTGTGTGTACGTTTGCTATTAATTACTACTCATGGTATGGAAATAATTAAAGACAATTTTAAGCTATCTCGATGATGAGATTTTAAAGTATAAGTAAAAAAAAAAAGAAAAAGTTGTATAACGCCAAAAAAATGATTTGATTTGTGTTATATTATTTTTTTTCTCTCATTTTCTTTAAAAATGACGGATGAAGTGGTCCAATTTGAGCTATACAATGTTTTCAACAAAATATAGAGTATAATGTTGGGGAAAAAAAACAATCTAAGGTTGAGTTACATTGTTATCCTTTTTTGTCCTCCCTCAACAACAGCAAATACAGCAGAACGACGGAAAGAAAAATCTAATTCATAGTCATACTATTGTGTCCCGAAAAATTCAAGCATAATGGCGAGGGATACGAGAGTGGGAAAATGATCTAAGTCGAATTATACTATGTTGTTCCTATTTATTGCAACGTAAAGTTCAGGTATAATAAAAGTTCGTACACGTATTGTTTAAATCGTTATATATTTTACGATTGATACTATTGTCGTACGGCAATATATTTACGAAATTTAACTATTCAATGTTGATGTTACGTCGAATAAATGAATATAAATCGAACCTGAAAAAATTTTCGTCGTGATAATACAAAATGGTAATTTTCGAAAAGAAAAAAAAAATATATATATATATATATATATATATATATATATATTAATATATATGATAAATGACAATAAATATATATAGCTTTTTCTTCTCGAAAATAACGATATATATATATATATATATATATACACATACATATATATCTCAAGGGATGTAAGATACGAATTTTCTTTCGTATGAAAAAAAAAAAAATAAATAAAATAACAAAAATAAAAATAAAAACAAAATAAAAATAAAATGAAAGAAAGAAAAAAGAAAAATGAAACCTATTCGTAATATATATGATAAATGACAATATGTACATATATACACATACACACACACACACACACACGCATATATATGTATCTCAAGGTACGAAAGATTCGAATTTTCTTTCGTGTAAAAAGAAGAGAAAAAAATATAAATAAAAGAAATAAAAAATAAAATGAAAGAAAGAGAAAAGGAAAAATGAAGCCTGTTCGTATAAGAGCGGTACCTTGAATTCACGCGAGGTACGTCTATCGTGGGAAACTAGCGTAGTATCTTTCAAGTGCGCGCGTACGTTCTCGTAGTATTAGTGTTTATATACAGATGGTAGAACAATGCACAGGACTGTCGGTGCTCGTTCCGCATTGCTGCCTCTAAGATCATCAGCAGCTGTGGCTACTACACTCTATGTCTATGACTTCTTTTGCACTAACGTAACGTGTCCATGTCCTCTACCTACATTCTCTTAGAGATATTCAAGCGAGTATTTGTACGATTGGACGACGAGGAAAAAAGAAAAAAAAAGAAAAAGAGAAAAAGATAAAGAAAAAGAATAAAAAAAAGTCAGAAGAAGAGAGAGAAAAAAAAAGTCAAGGGAAAAAAGAACCAAGAAGGATATATCAATTGCATTACACCCAAGAGGAATTGCATATGTACATACATACATACGTACGTACGTACGTACATAACACATAGATATATCTCACTATTTTCCTCCACGATACATCACCAAAGATGGACGAAATAGCGAAAGGATTGACAAAAGAGCGAGCACGTTTTCTTCCAACTGCGTTACGTAACTATCATCAATCTGTTTCCCTCTTAAGAGTTGTAACCTCGATTCCAACGAACGTGTCTCTCCATAGGGAACAATGGTTTCGTTACGACATTACACAAAACGGGGCGGGGTGAGGGTGGGTATGGGGAGGAGGAGGCTGAGATGGCGGCAAGGAATGGATGTTGGGATCAGTAACGTCGACAGCATCAGTAATAATCACGAGAGATTCCATTCGTCTTTGTCCTTTATTCTCCATTAAATGTTTTTTTTTTCCTTTTTTTTGTTTTCTTTTTCACAGAAAAACTCCGCGTAGACGTTAACACGATTTCCACGAAAAGTTTCATACCAGTTTTACGGAAGAGAAAGATAGATAGACAGACAGATAGACTAACAGAGAGAGAGAGAGAGAGAGAGAGAGAGAGAGAGAGAGAGAGAGAGAAAGAGAGTGATAGGGAGGGAGGAAGGAAGAGAGATAGAGATAGATAGAGAGAGAGAGAGAGAGAGAGAGAAGTAGAGAGGGAGAGAGGTATTATACGAAGAGGAAAAGAGGAGAGCAAAGCAGAACGAGGCGACGAGCGAGGTCTCTGGGTATTGATCGCACGAGCCGCTGCTGCCTGCCTTGATTTTACTCCGCTCGGAGGAGGACCAATACTGGATGCTATAGTAGTGGTATACGTAACCCATCATGTATATATATATATATATATATATATATATATATATATATATATATAGTGTGTATATATATGCATGTGTGTGCGTGTGTGTGTATATATATATAAATAGATATAGATATATGTACGTATCTATCTATGTATTTCACACATTTGAAGGTGAACTATAAGTACTGGATATGTACTACACACCTCTGGTATACAAGGAATAAAGGGATCCAAGCTGTGGGCTCGTTCCCAAACGGAGGATACACGATGTAGGTACTTTTCGTAGCTAAGCAACCTGGATTAGTTCCAGCTGTAACCACACCCTCGGATTGACCAATTTATTATTCATCTAACAGAACGTTCTACACCTCTCTCTCTCTCTCTCTCTCTCTCTCTCTCTCTCTCTCCTTCTACACCTATGTATTGCACGTTACTATACGCTTGCTTTTACCGAGTCAACGTGGAAAATATAATGGAAAAAGTTATCGTCGATGTGCCCGATGATTCGAGATGTCTCTTTTTACTTTTTTTCTTTTTTTTTCCCAGAAAGCGACCTATATCATGCACGGATAACCTTTCCCATTGATATAGATACATGTTAGAGATATATTTTCTAATCTATCGATCATTCCCCCATCTTAGTGATCAAATAGGAGGATATTCTTTCAACTAGATTATTATTATTATTATTGTCATTATTATTATCGTTCTTTATTCTATTTTCTTTTATTTATTTTTTTTTGTTTCATCCGCATCCAATTGAAATTATCATACACGCGGTGATTAGCACCGAGATCCAATAGTCGAATCAATAAATTATATCTATTCGAAGATTAACGTGTTCTATAAAAAAAAAAAAAAAGAAGAAAAAGAAAAGAAAATAAAGAAGGAATCGATCATTGGATCCTAAGATAGGAAGTAGAAAGGCGAGAAGTCGCGAGGAAGCCTTAATGATCGAACGCTTCTTCCCCGAACACGGGGAATCTGATTCACGGGGCGGCGGTGGCAGAGGGTCGGGCTGTACGGGGCTAGGCGGGGGGTTGGTCTGTAGGCTAAAGTCAGATCTCCAAGGTTTCATAGGTGTGTTGGCTACAAACGGTTGCCAAGTAACGGCTAGGGAGGCAACCGGTCAATACCTCGCTTCTGCTGCTGGCTTACCTCCGCATGAGCTAAAACGTCACCGGTGGAGAGTTGCTCTCCACCTGTCCCTCCCTTCTTTTTGCTTCAAACCTCTCCCTCCCTCCCTCTCTTCCTCTCTCTCTCTCTCTCTCTCTCTCTCTCTCTCTCTCTCTCTCTCTCTGTCTATCTATCTATCTATCTATCTATCTATCTCTATATATATATATATATCTCTCTCTCCTTTTCTCTCTATCTAATCTTTCCTCTCTCACCCCTCCCAACACGGGGCTTTCAACGACACCACCAGCAGCAGCAGCCCACCGACATCAACCATCCTCTTTTTTTTTGCTCTATCATCGACCTATCGAAGACCAACGCAAGACCCGCTGTTGACACGGCGGTTGGCCATCGTCCCTAAAACGTTCCCGATTCCATCTATCCACGATGAGAACGTTCGGATATCGTTGTTCGTTTAATAATAATTCCATTAAAAATCATCTCCCTGTTTTTACATGTACTCCCGACGAATAACGTACGTATCATATCGAGCCCCTACTATTCTTATCTTCGATTTTAACACGTTAATATATAAATACGTATTCTTTTCATCCTAACAAAGCAATATGCATTGCACGTACGTACGTACGTATGTATTATGTATTTATGTATGTATGTGTGTATGTATCTATATATGTATGTATGTATGTACGTGTATACTATCATTTTAGTTATGACAAATTTTAATCGGAACGATGGCAAATGTGAAAGCTTATCTTCTCTGTTCGACGACCCACTTAATAGAGAGAGAGAGGAAGAGAGAGAGAGAGAGAGAGAGAGAGAGAGAGAGAGAAAAGAGAAAATTAAAAGAAATAGTAAAGAGAAGTAAAAAGGAGCAAACAACTTTGTTACCAATTCGAAGTCCTCATGAGTTTTATTAAAAGATGTAACATCTATCGGTGATATATTTAAAAATACTATTCTCTCTTTCTCTCTTTCTCTCTTTGTATCTCTCTTCTGAAATAATAAATCTATGCGTAAAAAAAGAAAAAGGAAACGAAACGAAACAAATTCAATAATAAAAAGTTCGCATATAAAACAAAAGGGAAAGAAACAAAGGTTACACGTACACCCTCGCGTGAAAAAAAGGGGAGTAATGAATAGAGAGAGAGAGAG